>CM071846.1:47886592-48108334 GCA_036507275.1 Sicyos edulis | reverse complement strand
AGAAACATAAAATAGTTTTTGAGTGCTTTTCCTAGGGACCCAAGTTCCACTACATGCTAAATCATAAAACAATAAAAGGAACGTGCAACCTGTCAGTCACTTATCCATGATCATCCAGCCAAAGCCTCCCTGCTAGCCATCCGTACCTCTCGGCCCCAAGTTACCCGTGGAAAACCAGAAATAAGGTAGAGCAACGAGTTACCTCAAGAAGAATCCCCAACTGGGCGTACAATACTGAAAAACATCTCATTTAGCACAAGCACATGCAACCATACAACGACTCTGGAGCAAACAGAGTTGGGTTAGACCATACGCCTCCCGGAGCTTGCCTATTCAAGGCTTACAGTACTATAAACTACCCTAGGTTCTACACCTGATGCCGGGTCGGGCCTATCAATGTAACACTTCTGTGCTTTCATCCCGGTCTTCCGTGTATGCCCTCAGGTATTTTAGTAATTTGGTCGGGCCGCCGAGACCGCTTATGTCTCTTTCGGCCTACTAAAATTATTGGATGGATTTATGTAAGTTTTGAGGCTTGTGGATGTGTTTCGCATGGGGAGATGCAAAAGGAAAATGGTGTGTTAAAAGTGTGTGTTGGTGGGTTTCGGAACTCAGTGGTCCGAGAAGTCGTGGGTGGTGTGGTGTGGCCGCTTGAGCTATTGAGAGCTCTGTTGCTCTTTCCGTGTCATTTTATAGTTAGCCTTGGATTTTGGGGTTTTGGTGCATTTGGTTAAATGGAAAAGAAAAGCTAGGTTTTGTTCTTCTTCTCCATCACATCCTCCTAGCCGTCCAAGTTTGTTTCCATCTTTCTCAGCCGAATTTCATCCCCTTGCCGCTCCGTAGTTCGATCATCATTCCGTAGGTATTCATCTTCTTCATCTTCTCGATAAGTTGTTTGTCTGGTCAAGGTAAGAGGAGGTGCCTATGTGTGTGTGTGTGTGTTGTTGCAGTCCGCCTCAGCGCCGGATTCGGCTTCACCACCGCCAGATCGCTCGAGCAAAGACGCCAGATCGCACTGGGCCGAGTCGGCTGCAAGGCGCCAGCAAGAAGCCCGGATTCGCCCGCGAAGACGCTCGAACGCGCTCGCCACTATCGCTGTCGCGTGACACCGTGAGCCGCCTGTGGCACGCACCATCGCGACGCCTCCAGCTTCGATAGCAGTTCGCCGATTCGCACAGCCGCAAGGCAAAGAAGAAAGAGCTGGCACCATGGCGCCGCGCCGCTTGGTGCCTGCCATCAAGCAAGGCTGTGCCGCCAGCGCTTGCCGCTGACGCTACTTCAAGGCTTTTTGCTCAGAGGACGCCGTCAAGGCTGGCGCTGCCCCGCTGGGTGTGCCGCTGCGTGCAGGCGCAGCTGGCCCACTCGCTGCAGTCCACATCAGCTGCTAAGACACTGCCCGCCTGGGACCGCTTTCAATCAGCCGCCGCCAATCGCACTGTACTCGGCAAGAAGATTCTCACTCAAATTTCACTGTGTCTGCGCAAGGCAGGTGAGTGCCCCGAGCCGAGCCTCCGCTTGTTTTATTATATTTAGGGCTATGATGCAGGATTTCTATTGTGTTTGTTAGGTTCCCCGTTAGCTAGCCCTGGATCGATCGCAAATAGAGGATTTTGTGTGTAGTTGCCTCCCGCCAAGGTAAGGGATTTCTTACCGTGAGTTGTGGTGGCCTCCCGCAGATATTTGTGATTGTTGTTTTGTATGCCCGTGTATGATTATTAGCATGTTTAGCCCTAGGTGCTCTGTCAATTCTCGATCGCATGAACTCTTGTATTGTTTCTCATGTTAGCCCATGCTAGGTTGTCCCGATTCTCGCATGTTCGTTATCTGCTCCTCGCCTCGTAGTATCATGCTAGGTTCCTTGTATCTCGCGGAGCACGTATTGGATCGCATTGATTGATTTATTATTATTGCTATGGTTTAGAGTTCGTAGGTAGCATCATCCGCCCGATGCATAAAGTATCTTGCATCTATGGTGGGCGACTCGAGACGAGCCCGTCCCTGGACCGTGAGGGATTAGCTATCCCAACCTAGGTAGGCCCCGCAATCTTGGGTGAGGGTGGCAGCATCGTTAAATGCCCCAACGGTCGGGATGATGACTTGGCATTGCCTCGCCCCGCAATGGCACGTCCCCGCCAGAGTGTTCGGCCGTAGCCCTGATTGCCACCGTTAGGGCAAGGACCGCTTCTCGGTGTAAGCCTACCACGACGGCTCCTTTAGCCTCAGCGCGTGTGGTTCAGCCGACATAGTTCACGGTCCGTGTCTCACACCTCTATGTCGATGACACCGATCCAGATTTAGTTAGGCGTGGTGATCGACATGGGCAGCTTGAACCACCAGACCCAGACTTCATAGTTCTGCAGATGTACGCAAAGGCGCGATTACGCCATTACAATACGACACGGAGAGCTCCTCGGATCTTGAGCTAGTGCACCTTTCGACGACAGTGAGACAGGCCGCAGGCCGACTCGTTTCTCGATAGGGCGATTGTGTGGTGGATTTATTTCCGGGACTAAGACCCCGAGATGGCATCCGAGGTCCAAGTGTGGACTTAAGCTATGTGTACTCCTCGCTCGTGTTTGTACTCATAGCTTGCATACAATCTTCTAGATGATCATGTATATCGTGATTGTACCCGGTTGGGATTCTTACCGAGTAATTCGTTTACTCACTCCTTACTTATCTTCGTGTAACCATGGCGCGAGGCAGATGATCAGAAGGAGGAGCCGTGATCATGGAATCCTCATGCCATCTCTCGATTATTTTATTTATTTATCATGACTTGACTTTTGTTATTTCTGAATGCATGTAGAGCGGGCACAGAGTTCCCGTGATGTTTTCTTACGCTTTTATGGATTCCAAAGATATTTGTACTTGTGGATTGTTTTAATGGTTTAAATAAATCTCTCGAGAGTATGCTTTTAGAAATGTATGTTTTGCTGTTGAATGTTTCTGCTTTTACTTGGGATCCGAAATGTATTTTTCATGATGTCTTTATTTTCACTACATGCATTGGGGTAAAGGCCCATTTAGAGCCCCTTTGGGCTCCGGGTCTTACACTCAACCTAGGGACTCAAGTCGCCCATCGAGGACTTACACACCCTAGGATGCCGATCGCAAGGTCTTACACCTCCGAACTCGCTGATGCCCATCGGGTCTTATACACCTAGGATGCCCATCGGGTCTTACACCTAACTCGGTGATGCCCATCCGGGTCTTAGTACACCTAGGGATGCCCATCGTGGTCTTACACCTCCAACTCTGATGCCCATCTGGGTCTTATACACCTAGGATGCCCATCGGGGTCTTACACCTCCAACTCAGTGATGCCCATCGGGGTCTTATACACCTAGGATGCCCATCGGGGTCTTATACACTTAGGATGCCCATCGGGGTCTTACACCTCCAACTTAGTGATGCCCATCGGGGTCTTATACACCTAGGATGCCCATCGTGGTCTTACACCTCCAACTCAAGCTGATGCCCATCTGGGGTCTTATACACCCAGGATGCCCATCTGTAGGGGACTTACACCTCCAACTCGCTGATGCCCATCTGGGGTCTTACACCTCCAACTCATTGATGCCCATCTGGTCTCTTATACACCTAGGATGCCCATCTCCTGGGTCTTATACACTTAGGATGCCCATCTGGTCTTACACCTCCAACTCGGTGATGCCCATCTGGTCTTATACACCTAGGATGCCCATCGGGTCTTACACCTCCAACTCGGTGATGCCCATCGGGGTCTTATACACCTAGGGATGCCCATCGGGTCTTACACCTCTGATGTCCATCTGGGGTCTTACACCTCCGGATGTCCATCTGGTCTTACCTTAGCGGGACCTACACTAGTTACTCCCTACAACTGCTACACTATACGACACTGCCTCAAACCTAACATGGATCCAAATAAAGATTCAACGGAGAACATGGATTACTGTGGATGGAAGAACGAGTATGGAACTAATAGAATACAACATAAAGCATGGATATGTCAGATAGGAGAACCCTAGCATGGAACTAATCTAACGCAAACATAACACTAACATGAATCAAAAGCAAGCATGAAGCCTATCCACTAGAAAGTCATACGCTTACAATAATCAATATGCTATCAAGTGTTCGCAGTGGTCCACACAACCCCTGTAAGAAATCCTTACACTGAAACGAGTGGAAAGTAACTATCACGAACCAACTAACAACCCTTGTGCTTTAAAGCTAACCCGAGCTACCTAGGCATACAATAAAATATCCTAAATAAATAAACAGCAATGCCTAATATCATGAAGTCTAAAGGGTGGAGGCTCTGAAATTTACTAAACGAAGACACACGCCTCGCAAAGCTAAAGGAGCGTGAACGGCAGCCGCTGGCTGGGTGCGGCGGCGCTGGCGCTGCTTTCGCACGCGGTAAGCGAAAGCATACACGCTGGAGCGGCGCGCCGCAAAGGCGCTCGACGGGCGGTCGGCGCGGTGTGCAACTGGCCGCGAGGCCAGCGGCGCGAACGAGCACTACACGCAGGACGACAAGTAGCGGGCGAAAGCGGTGGCGACGCGGCAGACGGCCGACACGGCAGGGGGCGGGGGTTTGGCCCGGCAGCAGACGCGACGGCATTGGGCGCTGGCTATGCGAGCGAGAAGATCGGCGCTGATCGGCTGGGCGCACGGTGGCTCCGCGCGGCGGCGGCGGGCTGGGCGGCAGGGCGCAGTGGTCGGGTGTGGTGCGGCTTGGTGCGCGACGGTCGGGCGGGCAACCGTGGCGCCGAGCAACGAGGGTGAGGGTGTCGGGCGCCGGGCGGCGTAGGTGAGGGGAAGAGTGAGGCTTTTATGAGAGAGAGTGGGGTTTTTCCCTTTTTTTCTTTTTTCTTTTTCCTTCCTTCCCTAAGTTAAATAGGCTTTGGGAATCTCAAATGCCCTTCCCAAGGCTTCCCTTCGAGCCTTGCCAATGCATTTATTTTTTTCCTTAATTAATTCCAAACTCCCTTCCTCTTTGAGGCTAAGGGTTCGAGCCCTCCCATTCTTTTTTTAAACTAATTTCCATTTAATCAAATCCGGCCGCATAATACTCCTCTCTTGGAGGACTTGCGCCCCTAAGTCGCGCACTAAAACAACTCCGGTAGTTTCTCCTCATCTCCCTTCCAACTCCCAAGTAGCTTCCTCAACTCTCTCCGATTCTCGCTGATCGCACTTTCACTAAATCAATAGCTCGGTTCCTCAAGACTTTCTTCTCAAATGCTAAGATCTTTATGGGTTTTTCCTCAAAGCTCAGTGTCATGGTTTAGCCGCAAAGGCTCGAAATCTATGACATGCGAAGGGTCTCGCCACATACCGGGCGAGCATCGAAACATGGAACACACTATGCAATCGCAGCCAAGGATGGCGGCGAATGCTAACCTGGTAGTTACGCCCCAATCCTCTCGAGGATCTCGAATGGTCAAACAAACACGGGCCTCCTTCCCCTTTCTACCAAACCTCGTAACTCCACGACGGAGCTACCTTTAAGGAACACGTGCTCGCCAACCTCAAACCCAACTCTCTACGCCCGACATCGGAGCGTAGCTCTTCTTCCTACTGGGCAACAACATAACGAGCTCGATTTTCTCGATGTACCTCATTGGTCAATCGAGCAACTCGACCCAATACTCGCTCGTTTCCAACCTCTTTCCGCATCATCGGGATCTGCATAGCGCTTACCATACAATGCCTCAAACTGCGCCATCCGAATGGTCGACAGAAACTATTGTTGTAGGAAAACTCCATCAAATATAAGTATTGGTCCCAACTACCCAGGAAATCCAACACACGCTGTGCAAAGCATATCTTCTAAAATTTGATTTACCCGCCTGCTTGGTCATCTGGCCTGTGGGTGGAAGGTCAGATTGTAGCCGCACTCGCGGCCCAAACTCGCTCAAGGGCTTTCAAAACCAGGATGTAAAACGGGAATCCTTGGTCGAGATAATTTTAACTGCACTCGTGGTACCTAACTATCTCGCTCAAGGAACAAATAGTGCCCATGATTCACAGTATAGTTTATCCCCGCCGAATGAAATGTGCACACTTGGTCAACTCCGCCAACGATCCCCAAATCAGACATAACCTCTAAGAGTCCTGGGCAAACCCAAAATAAAGTCCATGGTAATCTCCTCCACTTCCACTGTGGCCCTCGAGCGGCTGCAGAAACCCCTGCTGTTTCTCGCTTAGGCGCCTTCACTTGCCGACAAGTGAGACAACGACCGACAAACCGGGCAATCTCTCTCTCTTCATCCCCATCCACCAAAAAAGTCTCATGGGTCTTGGTACATCTTGTTACCCCTAGGTGCCAAGAAAAGCGAGGTGTAGGTGTCAGCCTCAACAACAACTTCAGGCGTAATACGCAGACGTAGGGACGCAGAGCCGACTTCTTATATCTCAAGCCACCATCTCGCAAATATCACAAAATCAAGTCACCATCACCAACCTCTCATACGCTTAATTTTAACTTAGGATCATTCAACTGGCCGCCGATAATCCTTTGCCTTATCGAAGCCTGATGGTCAATCGAGCTACCCTAGTGGTAACATCCCCAACATCACCGCTATTTCCGCCTCTCAAGGTCTTTTCTTATGATATCGTTGGGATTTGCCAATGTTGCTAGATGCGAGGTCTTCCTAGTTAGTGCATCTCCTACAACGCTTGCCTTCCGTGGTGATACAGGATCTCACGGTCGTAATCTTTACAAGCTCCAACCACGCCCTTCTGCCTCATGTTTAGGTCCTTCGAAAGAAGAAAATACTTGAGGCTTTGGTGGTCCGAGAAAATCGAATCTTTTACCCATACAAGTAGTGCCCAGCATCTTATGCAAAGATTTGATCGCCGCCAACTCCATATCATGAGTCGGATAATTCGTCGTCGGTGGTTTCAATCGCCTCGAGGCGACGCTTATCACCTTACCGTGTTGCATCAGTAACGCAACCCAAACCAAACTTGCTAGCATCAATACACACCACAAAACCCCCGATGTAACGCACCCAGCTTTTCTATTTCTTGCTACTCTGTGATTTCGATCATTATTCAGATGTCTTGATGGGCCGTTAGAGATTGCTTTTAACCCTTAGGGGTATTTTGGTCTTTTTGCACCCTGTGGCCAGTGGTTTTGAGGATTTTCAAGATTTCGTGGTCTTTCCCCGCCTTCGCGAATTTTGGTGGTTGTTGGTTGCAAGACCCAAGAGGTTTGGGCAAGTTGTTTGGGAGTTTGGAGGTATTTTAGTTATTGGCAAAATTAATGGTTTTTGAGTGCTTCCATTGGGATTTGAACCCTTGCCCTAAATGGTTTTGGGAGTTTGTAAGAAAAAGAGTTTTTCTAGAAAGCAAAGTTTTCTGGGTGGGTTTTGAAAAGAGGAAGCTTTGGGAAGGGATTTTAGACCCATTTAAATTAGGAAAAGGAAAGAAATCAAGCAAAATCCCTTTCCCCTTGTTTTGCAAGACTCTCTCTCTCTCTCTCTCTCTCTCAAAATCCTAGCCGCACCATGCCCAAATTTCTTGCCAGACTAACCCCACCGAGCCACACACCCTAGCAGCCTAGCCAACACCAGCACACACCCACGCCCAGATCGTCACCGCCCTGCACACAGATCGCCTCGCACCATTTCCGCATGACACCACGCCCAGACGCTGCATGTATCGCTTCACCAGCCGAAGCGCTGGCCAGACGCTGCGCGCTCCGCTTCGCTGGCTACCGACGCTGCCGTCACAAGGCTGCTCCCTCGCAGGACCGACGCGCTCCGCCTGTGTTCCGACCTAACGTGAGTTCGCTCACCGCGATACCATCGCCCGTGACGTCCTCGCTCGCTAGCGCCAGCCAGCCAAAGGCTAGCGCTAGCTGGCCGCTTGTCGCTTGTCCTGACGACGATACCGCCCTACCGCGGGTTGGGGCGCTACCTTCAGGTCTTCTCGATCGTAATTCCCTAGTCTTTTCTCCTTTGGGCACTAGGTCACAGTTCGCTGTTTATTTAATTAGGTTGTTTTTACTAAAATGCTTAGGTTGCTCGTTTTTTTCTTTAAAGCTCGAGGGTCATTATTTGATTGTGGAAAGTTATTTCGCCGTTTCTGTAAGGATTTCTTACCGTGGTTGTATGGACTTCGCGATGCTTTTCTTGATTGTGCCTTATATGCATGTTTACTTCTATGAACATGATTAGTGGATAGGATGCCTTGTGATTGCACTTTGCTAGCATGTTTGCCTGCTTGTACATGTTAGTGCCATGCTAGGATTGTTCTTCCAGCATGCTTGAGATTCTCGCTTTAAGTTCGTGAGTATCATGCTAGGTTATGTGTGATTGATGTTGATATGTATGTTCAGCCGTGAATCGCTTATTTTGTACTCCTAGCTAGTATAGTAGGGTTTGTCATCATCCAGAGGCCTGAGAGCAGATATAACGTACTTTGTCCCCACAGGTTGGGGTGTAGAGCAAGCATAACGCACATTGCTTCCTAAGAATGATGTGGAATTAGCTACCACATCGGCATAAGCCTAGTTTGTAGCTCCGCTAGAGCGAACCCGCCAACTGCAAGCCCGCCTTGGCCGGCTGCCTAGCTTCAGTGTCGGTGGTACAGCCGCATGATGAGTGCCGAGGGCCTCGCACTACTATGTTCAAAGTGACACCGCTTTCCAGTCTTTAGGCATGCGCACTGCCCGCTGAGTTTGTACTTAGGCCCCAAGTTTACGCTGCCAAGCAAAGATAAGCGGTGCGCGCGACACGCAGCGTTAGTCGCCGGCTCGAGAGCTCTCCGGCTAATGTTCGTGAGTACACCGCCTTCCCAGCTTTAGGAGCCGCATTTCGGTACTCTCCGATAGTCCTGATTTGTTAGCGAGGGTAAGAGGCCTTTGAGGACACCCATTGGGATTGGCTTTTGAGTGATCATATGGTCGAGGAGAAAGACCTCGAGGTGCTCTGACATCTTTGGGATTGGTTTTTGAGTCGATCAATTGGCCGAGGGAGAAAGACTCCTGAGATGTTCCAGGATTGGTTATGAGAGCCAATCATTAGGCTGGAAGTAGGAGACTTCCGAGGATTCCAGATTGATTCGCCTTGTAAGCTCGTTTGAGCTATGATCCGTGTTGGTAATCGCTTGCATGTATACTACTAAGGTGCGATGATTGATGTATCGTATTGTACCCGTTGGGGATTCTTTACCGAGTATGTTTATACTCACCCTTATTTCTTCGTGGTTTTCCACTGTGTAACTTGAACAACAATGTGGACGGCTTAGCTGACGGACTGCTTTGATCATGGAGCCGCCAGCACTGGCATTTTTATTGTTTGCATAATTTGGTCAAGATGTAGACGCATAGAGTCCTAGGGGACGTTTTTAAAAGTTGTTTAAATTGTATTGTATGATTTTATAAACATTGGCTGTGCTTGTTTTACTTTGTTGGCTTTGCTTAAATGAAGGTTGTTGTTTATGTTCTAAGTGTCCCAACTTTTAAATGTTTTGAAAGGTTTTAAATATGAGAACTAAACCACTTGATGAAGTATTTAACTTGCAGCCGAGTGAGAACCTAGGTTTAGGACCGTGTTTTGGGTCGGGTTCTTAGCTTGGTATCAGAGCACAGAGTCATAGATTCTGCAGACTAACCCGCTTTGTAGGTTGTTGCCCCCATGATCATCAAGACTCCGCATGGCCGTTAGGGTTTGTCTCGAGTTCATTAAGCTAAGGGTTTTATTTTACAACACCGCATCTAGTATACATGTGTTACCCTTGTTTAGCAAGCTGAGAGCCCAGCGTGGGCTAGCTTTTATGCTTTGTGTGGATCGCTAGTAGGTTGATTGCACTTAGAGGAGCAGGACATTTGGTATTTCCAACCGAGGAGTTGGGTGCTCATGTTGATGATGAGACCAAGGCCCGTGGTTGTCTAGACCCATAGGCCACCTTTGGCCCCTGTGGCATGCATGAGTTGCCAAGAGTAGGGGGTAGATGCTAGTCCGCCTCAAAGTGAGACTGTGAATCGACCTGTGTTTTTCTTCCCGGCCTTCTGTATGCCCTAGGGGTAATTTGGTAATTTGGTCGGGCCGTGGTCGTTTGTGTCTTTTCCGCTTACTAAAATTATTGGATGGTTTTTGTAGGTTTTGGAGGGGTTTGTGGTTTGGTTTGAGCAAGGTTTGATGCAAAAGTAAAAATAAAGGAAATTGTGCCGCACTGGGTTTGAACCCGGTCCCCGGGAAGCTTGTGGAGATGTGTGCCAATTGACCCATTAGGTGCTCTTGTTGCTCTTCCTCGCATCATTTTTATGGTTAGCCTTGGATTTTGGAGTTTTGGTGCATTTGGTTAAATGAAATAGAAATTAGGTTTATTCCATCTTCTTCTCCAAATCTCCTCTTGGCCGCAAGCTCTCCCTCTCCATAGCCCTTTGCCGATTCTTCATCCTTGCGCCTCCCTTGGATCGCTCATCATCATTCCGGTAGGTATCGATCTTCCTCTTCTTCTTCTCATCCGCTTGGTGTGCTTTTGGCCAAGTGAAAAGAGGTGTGTTGTGTGTGTTTGTGTTGATTGCGCCCACCCAGAGAAGCCCACCAACAGCCATCGTCGCGACGCCCAGCCGCCGATCGCACGCCCGATCGCCCGCCGCCGCCTGATCGCCGCCTCGCCGCCGCACCAGATCGCCTCTACCGCCGCACCAGACGCTCAGATCCGCTGAGCAGCCCCCGCCAGACGCCATCGCTCACCAGTCGCCCCAGACCGTTGAAGCAGCCTCCCGACGCCTTATCGCCGCCAGATCGCGCCAGATCATCGCCAAAGAAGAGACGCCAGACGCTGGCCGCCTGGGCTTTTCGCCCGAAGCCGCTCGCATTCGCGCTACCAAGGTCTCATGCTGCCGCCGCGACGCTAGCGCGCTTCGCGCCGCGCCTGCGCTCGAAGCCGCCGCCCGCGACGCCCATACGCTACGCATACAAGGCCCTCGCTGCGGTGCATCCGCGTTGCGCGTCGTTATTGCAGCAGCTCAGCGCTACCGCTGCTGGTGGTACGGCCGCGCCGCGCCACTCGCTGCGGCTGCTGTTGCCAGCCAGCCTCCGCTCGTCGCCGCCGCCGCCGCGGAGTTCCCGAGCCGAGCTTCGTTGTTCTTTTGTTGTTTAGACGTTTTAGATGCTAATTATTATTGGTTTGCTAGGTTCCCGATCGCTAGCTCGGGATTGTTCGCAGCCTAGGATTTGTGTGTAGAAGCCTCCGTACCAAGGTAAGGATTTCTTACCGAGTTGTGTGGGCCCTGCGGTATATTTGTGATTGTTGTTTTGTATGCCTGCGTATGATTATTAGCATGTTTAGCCCTAGGTGCCCTGTCGCTCAATTCCCGATCGCATGAACTCTTGTATTGTTTCTCATGTTAGCCCAATGCTAGGTTGTTCTATTCTCGCATGTTCGATATCCGCTCTTGCTTTCGTAGTATCATGCTAGGTTCCTTGTATCCGCTTAGCACGTATTGACCGCATTGATTGAATTGTTATTATTGTTAAGGTTTAGAGTTCGTAGGTAGCATCATCCGGGCCGATGCATAACGTAACTTGCATCCCCGACAGGACGCACGAGATGGTACTCCGTCTTCGATCCCGCTAGGGTTTAGCTAACCCCAACGGCCGCCCCGCAATCTTGGGTGAGGGTGGCGATCGTTAGATGCCCCAACGGCCGGGATGATGACTTGGCATTGCCTCGCCCCCGGCAAAATGCACACGCCCTCGCAGAGTTTCGCCGTAGCCCTTGATTGCCACTGTTAGGGCAAGGACCGCCGTGTAAGCCTACCACGACGGGTTCTTAGCCTCAAAGTGCGGTGGTACAGCCGACATAGTTCACGTGTCTGTGTGTCTCACACCCTATGTCGCTGACACCGATCCGTAGATTTAGTTAGGCATGGTGATCGAACTCGGGCAGCTGCCACCAGACCCGCACCCTCGTGAGTTTGCAAGAGCATGCGGTGCGGCGCGCTACGCCATTACAACGCCGATCGGAGAGCTCCTCGGGATCTTGAGAGCTGCACCTTTCGTGACGACAAAGAGATGTGCCGAGGCCGGACTTGTTCCCCGTGATAGCGTATAGTGTGTTGTGGTATTTTCCGACTAAGACCCCGAGTTGGCATCCGAGGTCCAAGTGTGGACTTAGCTATGTGCTCCGCTCTATGTTTGTACTCATAGCTTGCATACATTCTTCTAGATGATCATGTATTTCGTGATTGTACCCCTTGCTGGGGATTCTTACTGGGTAATTCGTTACTCACCCTTATTCTGCGTGGTTTTCCACGCTGTAATCAAGCAGGAGACAGGATGGTCAAGGAGAAGCCGTGATCATGGAATCCTCGCCATCATCTCGACCATTTTATTATATCATGACTCTTGACTTTTGTTATTTCCCGAATGCATGTAGACGGCACGGAGCCCCAGGATGTTTTCTTACGCTTTATGGATTCCAAGATATTTGTACTTGTGGATTGTTTTAAATGGTTTAAATAAATCTCCGATCGAGTATGCTTTTAGAAATGTATGTTTTGGTTGTTGAATGTTTCGCTTTTTACTTGGGATCCGAAATATATTTTTCATAATGTCTTTTATCTTCAATACATGCATTGGGGTAAAGGCCCATTTAGAGCCCCTTTGGCCTGCCTTTACAGCTTGGTATCAGAGCTCAGAGTCATAGATTTTGTAGATCGACTTTTTTGTTGTAGGTCGTTTTTCCATGATCATCACCACTCCGATACCATCAGTACGCCTAAGTTTACTATTTGTTGTTGAAAAAGGGTTAAGAATTTACAATACCTATCATCTAGTGTATGCCTTGTTTGGTGTTGTGGAGTGGTGACAGTGGTGTTTTGATTCGTTGTTGGTTTGGATGTAGATCGCCAAAGATGCTACCACCCGCATCGAGAGGAGGTTCGAGAGCGTGTCGAGGTATCGTGGATCGGATCTCGACATCGCGAGGACATCGCCCCAAGCCAGATCGATGGCATTCCACCAGCCAAATTCCTCGTTACGCCTAGAGCGGGCGTTGAGCCGACGGAAGCGCCGTGAGATCGCCTCCCGGAGCAGCGAGTTTGCCGAGTCTATGAGGGCTTTTATGGTCGCATGTTGAGTGACCGCAGGGCGTAGACCTGTGCCTTGTTGGCGCCGGGCAGCGGAAGAGTCTCGAGCCCAGACGAGCAAATGACTCGATTGGTTCAAGAGAGCTCAAGAGCACCTCCACCTCCACAGAGCAAGTAGCCCTGAGGCGATATGGCAGAGGGTGCCGAGGAATTGGGTAGGTGGTCAAGGATTTTGTGAAGTGGAAGCCTCGAGAAGTTTGATGCCACCGGTGATGCGTTAGCTGGCAACTGTGTGGATTGCCCATTTGGAGTACACCTTCCCGATCATGGTGTGCCCCGATATTCAGAGGCCGAGATGTGCGGCTCATGTGCTAGGAGGCACAATGAGATGGTGGTGGTAGTCAACCTTGAGCGAGAGACCACCTGGTCTCCACCCGCTACTTGGGAGTTCTTCAAGGGTGAAGTTCAAGGTAAAGTTCATCGCTGATGAGGCTCAAGAGAAGATGGTGGAGCTCTTCCGTAACACAGGCGTGGTTCCGATTCCATTGAGGAATATGAGCGCAAGTTCTCGAGTTTGGATATTTTGCTCCTCGCTTGATTGCCACCCCGAGTCAAGATTGAAGTTCATATCTGGATTGAGGTGGTGTTTCCCAGATGTCGAGGCTCGTGCCCCGACACTTATGCTAGGGTCAGCCTGGGCCACGATCTATAATGGGAAGTATCCGCCGAGCGGGTTGTTGCCGCTCCTGCTTCGGGCCCCGTCCCAAAGAATGTAGGGGCGTAAGAGGAAGTTTGATTTTCTGGGAGAGGCGGCCACGCCAAGGGCGCTTCAGAACAGAGATCCGCGGAGAGCTCCATCCGTTTCCAGCCGACAGCAGGAGGACCTGTGAGTTCCCGCTTGTGCTACTTAGGGAAAGTCCACGGAGCTTGTCGATCGACCTAGATTGTGCTTCCGTTGTGGTAGAGAGGGGCACATGGCCCATTTTTGTGATCAGCCGGCTATGGCACTCACCAACAGAGAAAGAGTAGGTCGAGTGTTTGCTACGACTGTCAGAGGCCGAGCGTCACGGATGTCGCCTGTGTATGCACGCTTCTTGTTTTAGATCATCGCGCATTTGTCTTGTTTGATTCTGTTCTACGCATTCATTTGTATCCGTGTTGTTTGGCCGAAAGCATGCTAAGTTAAGACTAGAGCCTCTAGGTTTCGAGTTATTCGTTGCAACTCCTTTTTGGAGTTAATATGTTGGCTAGAGATAAGATTAGGGATGGTGGATCGAGATATCCGAGAGTTGTTTGTGGCTACGCCATAGTTCTCGCCTATGAGCGGTTTTGATGTGATTCTTGGTATGGAGTGGTTAGTTGCTAACCACGCGCTGATTGACCGCCACCGAAAGAAGTAGTGTTCAGCGCCTGTGCTACCAATTTTTTAAGTTTCGTGGAGTCAGTGGTGGAGTTTGCCCGCCGATGGTGTCACCGTGAAAGCTCGTCGTTTGCTAGCTCATGGAGCTTGGGGCTATCCCAGCCAAGTTGTTCGGGAAGAGCCGCCTCGCTGCTCTGCTGATCAGTACCGGCCGCGCAGGAGTTTGCGACGTGTTTCGAGGGGAGTTCACCTGGGGTTGCCCCCGAAGAGAGAGGTTGACTTCACAATTGAGCCTCGAGCCGTGACCCTCCCTATCTCGAAGGCCCGTGATCGTATGGCGCCAGCCGAGTTAAAGGAATCAAGATTCGATTCTGCCAGGAGATGTTAGATCGAGGGTTCATCCGTCCGAGTGTGTCCTCGTGGGAGCACGGGGCTCGCTTTGTAAAAAAGAAGGATGGTTCTATGCGCTTATGTATTGATTACCGCGAGCTTAATAAGGTGACAAAGTGAAGAATAAGTATCCGTTGTCCCCGTATCGACGATTTGTTCGATCACTCAGGAGCTTCGTGTTCTCCAAGATAGATCTCGAGATCCGATTACCATCGGGCCATGATCGGGATGCCGACATTCCTAAGATGCCTTCGAGTGTCTAGATATGGTCACTATGAGTTTGTGGTCATGTCGTTTGATTGACCAATGCCCCAGTGCGCTCATGGACATGATGGATAGGGTGTTCAAATCATTTTTGGGACGACTTTGTCATCGTGTTCATTGACTATATTCTCGATTTATTCGAGGTCTAAAGAAGACCATGCAGAGCATCCGAGGGTAGTATTGGCGCTTTGAGGAGAACCAACTTTATGCGAAAGTTTTCCAAATGTGATTTCCGGTTTGGAGCGTGTGGCCTTCCTAGGCCACGTGGTTTCGAGAGATGGTATAGCCGTGGACCCCGCGAAGATTGAGGCGTTGAGTTCATGGGCCAAGCCGACTTGGGCTGCCGAGATTCGCACCTGGTTTGGCGGTGTTACTACCGGCGGTTCGTCACTGACTTTTTCGCTTTAGCCTCGCCCTCACTCGCCCGACGAGGAAGGGTGTCGAGTTTGTTTGGGACAAGCAGGTGTGATGAGAGCTTTGCTGTGCTCAAGTGTAGTTTGACTTCAAAGACTGTTGGCAAATCCGGAGGGACAGTGGTTTCGTGGTCTACAAAGTGATGCTTCCAAGTTTGGATTAGGTTGTGTGTTGATGCAAAGACGGAAGGTCATTGCCTATGCTTCCGTGGCCACCGCCGTATGAGGAGCGTAACTACCCGACTCATGATATGGAGTTGGCAAAATGGTGTTTGCAATCAAGATTTGGAGGCATTACCCGTATGGTGAGCGGATTCGAGATGTTTATCGATCACCGAGCCTCAAGTATCATTTACTCGTAAGGAGTTGAATATGAGGCGAGAGAGATGGTTAGAGTTGGTAAAGGATTATGATCGCGAGATTTTGTACCATCCGGTAAAGCCAATGTAGTGGCCGATGCTTTGAGTAGAAAGACGCCGCACTCTGCGGCGTTGTTGAGTTCCTCAGCCGCTTTGAGGAGAGAGTTCGAGCGGGCCGAGGTTGCAAAGTGTTGTTGGGGTGAGGTTACCGCCTGTGGTAGCTCGATTGGATCTGCTCACTGCGTCGATTAGGCAAATGGATTATAGACACCAGATTGGGTGACCCGCACTTAAGAGGTTGGTGGGCAGAGTTAGTGCCGACGGTGACTTTGACTTTGTATATTCACCGGCATGGTGGGTTGACTTTTTAGAGGCTGTTGTGTGTTCCGGATATTGCGTGTTTATGAGCAGAGTTGCTCTCTGAGGCCACAGTTAGCCTTTTGCTTGGCACCTGGGGTACCAAGATGTATCAGACCTTAAGCTGCACCTTCCCGTGGATGGGAATGAAGAGAGATGTGGCAGAGTTTGTCACCGTGTCTCACTTGTCGCAAGTGAAGGCACCCAGTGCAGGCCAGTGGTTTGTTGCGCCCACGAGTGTACCCTGAATGGAAATGGGAGGAGACCTCCATGGACTTTATCTCGGTTTGCCAAGGACTCGAGGAAGTTCTCTCTGATTTGGGTGATAGTCGACCGCTTGACCAAGAGCGCACACTTCATTCCCGGTAGAGACACTTATACCGTGGAAGAAAGGTGGGCTAGCGATTGTTTTTGGAGCAGATCATCCGTTATCATGGTGTGCCGGTGAGATTGTGTCCGATCTTGACTCGCTGGTTCACTTCTCGCTTCGAGAGCGCTCCATAAGGGTTGGGCACAGTGCGTGCCAAAGACTTTTTTTCACCTCGGACGGATGGTCGATCGAGAGAGTGAATCGATTCTCGAGGATATGTTGAGGGCCCGTGTGTTGGATTTCCCAGCGATTGGGACCAAGATTCAGTACTTGATGGAGTTTGCCTATAATAACATTTACCAATCGAAGATTGGGATGGCTCCATTCGAGGCTTTGTATGGTAAGCGTTTGTCGGTCCCCCGTGTTATGGGAAGAGGTTGGTGATAGATGTGTTTTGGGTCCCGAAGTTATCGCAGCTTGACCAATGGTGCAAGGTGTAAGATTAGAGCTCAGTATGTTGACAAAGGCAGAGCAAAGTAGAAGAGTTACGCCGATGTTCGGCGCCGAGATTTGGAGTTTGGGGTTGGTCAGCATGTGTTCCTTTAAGGTTGCTCCGATGCGAGGTGTTCGAGGTTTGCAAGCGTGGGAAGTTGAGTCCCCGTTTTGTTGGTCCATTTGAGATCCTAGAGAGGATTGGCAGAGTTGCTTACCGGTTAGCTCCTACTCCGTCACTATCGGGCGGTGCATAGTGTTTTTCATGTATCGATGTTGAGGCAAGATGTGTCGGACGTCGCACATTGTGGACTTTGAGCCTTTTGCGGTGAATGAGGATTTGAACTTCGAGGAGAAGCCGGTGAGGATCCTTGCCTTTGAGACCAAGACGCTGCGTAATCGCGAGATTCGTTTTGTAAAGGTTCGATGGAAGAATCGGGGTTCTCGAGGAAGCCACTTGGGAGCGGGAAGACGAGATGAGGTTGCATTACCCCCGAGTCATTTCTGTTTTAAGGACTTTCGAGGACGAAAGTCATAAAAGGAGGGAATATTGTAACGACCGTGTTTTCTTCCGGTCTCCGGTATGCCCTAGGGGTAATTTGGTAATTTGGTCGGGCCGTCAGTCGGTCGTTTGTGTCTTTTCCATTACTAAAATTATTGGATGGTTTTGTAGGTTTTGGAGAGGTTTGTGGTTTGGTTTGAGCAAAGTTTGATGCAAAAGTAAAAATAAAGGAAATTGTGCCGCAAATTGGGTTTGAACCTGTGTCTCCTGGGAAGCTTGTGGAGATGTGTGCCAATTGAGCCATTAGGTGCTCTTGTTGCTCTTCCCTGCATCATTTTATGGTTAGCCTTGGATTTTGGAGTTTTGGTGCATTTGGTTAAATGAAATAGAAATTAGGTTTATTCCATCTTCTTCTCCAAATCTCCTCTTGGCCGCACAAGCTCTCCCTCTCCATAGCCCTTGCCGATTCTTCATCCTTGCAGCCTCCTTGGATCGTTCATCATCATTCCGGTAGGTATCGATCTTCCTCTTCTTCTTCTCATCCGTTTGGTGTGCTTTTGGCCAAGTGAAAAGAGGTGTGTTGTGTGTGTTTGTGTTGATTGCAGCCACCGAGAGAAGCCCAACAACGGCGATACCATCGTCGCGACGTCCACCGGGCCAGATCGCGACGCCCGATCGCTCCCGCCATCGCGACAGATCGCCCCTGCCGTCGCACCAGATCGCCTCGCTGTCGCACCAGATCGCCAGATCCGTTGAGAGCCCCGCCGACGCCATCGCTCACTGTGTCGCCCAGATCTCATGAAGCAGCCTCCCGCGACGCCATCGCCGCCGGATCGCGTGCGAATCGCGCCAAAGCCAGAAGACGCCAGACGCGCCAGCGCGCCCGCGCGTCGCGTCGCCGCTGCAAGCGGCGCCCGGGCGCTTCGGGCCGAAGCCGCTTGCCAAGACGCCAGACGCGCCTGCGCGCTGCCCTCGCTGCCGCATCCCGCGTTGCGCGCGTGCAGCTGCTGGCAGCGCCCGGCATTTATGCCGTGCCAGCGCGCGACTGCGCTCACCTGCTGCGTGCTACGGCTTGCCGAGCTCAAGCTCGTGTCGCCGTGCCGCGTGAGTTCCCCGAGCCGAGCTTGCTTTGTTCTTTTGTTGTTTAGACGTTTTAGATGCTAATTATTATTGGTTTGCTAGGTTCCGCCGCCGCTAGCTCGGGATTGTTCGCAGCTTAGGATTTGTGTGTAGAAGCCTCCGGACCAAGGTAAGGATTTCTTACCGGAGTTGTGTGGGCCTGCGGTATATTTGTGATTGTTGTTTTGTATGCCCGTGTATGATTATTAGCATGTTTAGCCCTAGGTGCCCTGCTCAATTCTCGATGGCATGAACTCTTGTATTGTTTCTCGCGTTAGCCCATGCTAGGTTGTTCTATTCTCGCATGTTCGATGCTCCATTCTTGCTTCGTAGTATCATGCTAGGTTCATTGTATCTCATTGAGCACGTATTGGATCGCATTGATTGGAATTGTTATTATTGTTAAGGTTTAGAGTTCGTGTAGGTAGCATCATCCGCCGGATGCATAACGTAACTTGCATCCCCGAGCGGGACGCACGAGATGGTACTCGTCTCTCGATCCCGTTAGGGTTTAGCTAACCCTAACTACCGCCCCGCAATCTTGGGTGAGGGTGGCGATCGTTAGATGCCCCAACGGTCGGGATGATGACTTGACATTGCCTCGCCCCGGAAATCGGCACGTCCTCAACGTGTTCGGCCGTAGCCCTTGATTGCCACTCGTTAGGGCAAGGACCGCTTCGTGTAAGCCTACCACGACCGGTTCCTTAGCCTCAAAGTGTGGTACAGGTGACATAGTTCACGTGTCAGTCTCACACCCCTATGTCGCGATGACCGATCCAGAGATTTAGTTAGGCATGGTGGATCGAACTCAGGCGACTTGCCACTAGACCCTACACCCCGAGTTTGCGCAGAGCATGCGGTGCGCGCTTACGCCATTACAAATACCCATCGAGAGCTCCTCGGGATCTTGAGCGAGTGCACCTTTCAGATCGGCGATGACAGCCGAGGCCGGGACTTGTTCCCGTATAGCGCGTATAGTGTGTTGTGGTATTTTTAGGACTCGGACCACGAGTTGGCATCCGAGGTCCAAGTGTGGACTTAGCTATGTGCTCCGCTCTATGTTTGTACTCATAGCTTGCATACATTCTTCTAGATGATCATGTATATCGTATTGTACCCCGGTTGGGGATTCTTCTTTGGGTAATTCGTTACTCACCCTTATTCGTGGTTTTCCACGTGTAATTAAGCGGGAGACAGGATGGGTGAAGGAGAAGCCGTGATCATGGAATCCTGCTTTGTCATCTCTCGACCATTTTATTATATCATGACTCTTGACTTTTGTTATTTCCCGAATGCATGTAGGCAGGCACGAGCCCTAGGATGTTTTCTTACGTTTTATGGATTCCAGCATATTTGTACTTGTGGATTGTTTTAAATGGTTTAAATAAATCTCTGATCAGAGTATGCTTTTAGAAATGTATGTTTTGGTTGTTGAATGTTTTGCTTTTACTTGGGATCCAAATATATTTTTCATAATGTCTTTTATCTTCAATACATGCATTGGGGTAAAGGCCCATTTAGAGCCCCTTTTGGGTGGTCTTCTGAGAGACTCCTTGAGCAGAGTGTGCTCCAGCCATGAGGGAGTTGATGTGTAACGAGCCAGGTTTTTCATCCCGGTCTTCCAGGTATGCCCTAGGGGTAATTTGGTAATTTGGTCGGGCCGTCAGGCCGCTTTGTGTCTTTTCGATTATTAAAATTATTGGATGGATTTATGTAGGTTTTGGAGGGATTTGTGGTTTGGTTTGGGCAAGGTTTGATGCAAAAGTAAAAATAAAGGAAATTGTCTTTGCAGTGGGGTTTGAACCCGGTCTCTGGAAAGCTTGTGGGGATGTGTGCCAATTGAGCCATTAGTTGCTCTTGTTGCTCTTTTCTGCATCACATCTTAGTTAATCTTGGATCTTTGGTGTTTGGTGCATTTGGTTAAATGAAATAGAAATTAGGTTTGTCCATCTTCTTCTCCAAAGTGTGTGGCCGCCCAAGCTTTGCTCTCCATTGCCTTGCCGAATTCTTCATCCTTGCGGCTCCTTTGGATCGATCATCATCATTCCGGGTAGGTATCGATCTTCCTCTTCTTCTTCTCATCCGTTTGGTGTCTTTGTTTGGCCAAGTGTGTTTGTGTTGATTGCACCACCGAGAGAAGCCGGCCCAAGAAGAATCGCGCGCGTCCGGTGCCGGCGGCTCAGACGCCAGATCCGCTTAGCAGCTTTGCCGTTCATCCGGCGGCCGGCTAGCCTTGTCGTCAAAGCAAGTCCCACGCCCAGATCTGCGCCGAAGCGGCCACGCCAGACGCCAGATCCGCCTAGCGACCTTGCGTTCGTCGGCGACCGGCTAGCCTTGTCGTCGGCGGCGGTACCCCACTCCCGGATCGCCGGCGGCCCGCCGCGACGCCCGATCGCGCCCGGCGGCAGCCCAGATCGCCGTTCGTCCTCGCTCGATCACTCGCCACGCCAGAGGCCCTCGCCGGCGCCAGCGCGCCCGGCCCAGCGTCTGCGTCGCCTATCGCACGCTAACGCCGCGCGCCGCGCGAAGCCGCTCTTTCGCACGCCGAGACTTCGCCGCGCTGCCTCGTCCTGCCCGTCGCGCCCGTGCCGTGCCTTGCTTGCCGCGCGCACGCGGCGCGCCCAGCGCCCATCCGCGGCCGGCAGCCCGGCCTACTAGTGCGGCGCTACCGCCGGCAACTCCAAGTTCGTGTCGCCGTGGCGCGTGAGTGCCTGAGGCGGGCTTTGCTGTTCTATTGTTTTTAGACGTTTTAGATGCTGATTATTATTGGTTTGCTAGGTTCCCGCCGCTAGCTCGGGATTGTTCCGCAGACTTAGGATTTGTGTGTAGAAGCCTCCCGACCAAGGTAAGGATTTCTTACAGGAGTTGTGTGGGCCCTGCGGTATATTTGTGATTGTTGTTTTGTATGCTGTGTATGATTATTAGCATGTTTAGCCCTAGGTGCTCATTCAATTCTCGAGCTGGCATGAACTCTTGTATTGTTTCTCATGTTAGCCCATGCTAGGTTGTTCCATTACGGCATGTTCGATATCTCACATTCTTGCTTCGTAGTATCATGCTAGGTTCCTTGTATCTGTTGAGCACGTATTGGTGCATTGATTGAATTGTTATTATTGCTATGGTTTAGAGTTCGTGTAGGTAGCATCATCGGGCCGGATGCATAACGTAACTTGCATCCCGAGCGTGACGTCACGAGATGGTACTCGTCCCCGATCCCCGTTAGGTTTAGCTAACCATGCGGGTGGCCCCGCAATCTTGGGTGAGGGTGGCGATCGTTAAATGCCCCAACGGTCGGGATGATGACTTGGCATTGCCTCGCGTCCCCGGCGATCGCGCACGTCCTCGGCGTGTTCGGCCCAGCCCTTGATTGCCACTGTTAGGGCAAGGACCGCTTCACGGTGTAAGCCTACCACGACCGGTTCCTTAGCCTCAAAAGTGCGGTGGTACAGCCGACATAGTTCACGTGTCCGAGTCTCACACCCTATGTCGGTGACACCGATCCAGAGATTTAGTTAGGCATGGTGGACCGAACACGGGCGGCTTGCCACTAGACCCGGCACCCCCGAGTTTGCGGTAGCATGCGGTGCGCGCTTTACGCTCATTACGGCGCCGATGGAGAGAACTCCTCGGGATCTTGAGCAGTGCACCTTTCGTATCGACGATGAGACAGCCGAGGGCCGGACTTGTTTCTGTATAGAGCGTATAGTGTGTTGTGGTATTTCGGACTAAGACCTTGAGTTGGCATCCGAGGTCCAAGTGTGGACTTAGCTATGTGCTCCGCTCGTGTTTGTACTCATAGCTTGCATACATTCTTCTAGATGATCATGTACATCGTATTGTACCGGTTGGGGATTCTTACCGAGTAATTCGTTACTCACCCTTATTCCGTGGTTTTCCACGGGTAACCAAGGCGGAGAGGCAGGATGGTGAAGGAGGAGCCGTGATCATGGAATCCTGCTTGTCATCTCGACCATTTTATTATATCATGACTCTTGACTTTTGTTATTTCTCCCGAATGCATGTAGACGGGCACGGAGCCTAGGATGTTTTCTTACGTTTTATGGATTCCAGCATATTTGTACTTGTGGAATGTTTAAATGGTTTAAATAAATCTCTCGATCGAGTATGCTTTTAGAAATGTATGTTTTGATTGTTGAATGTTTTGCATTTTTACTTGGGATCCGAAATTTATTTTTCATAATGTCTTTTATTTTGAATACATGCATTGGGGTAAAGGCCCATTTAGAGCCCCTTTTGGGTGGGTCTTTACATGATGGCGTGTCTTTTGGCTAACAGAGAGCGGAGACCAGCGCGAGCTTGTAGCGCGTAGTGTGGAGTCTTGGGCACAGATATCCCGGTGGCGAGTTTATTTAGGAGACACCCCTCCTTGTAGCTCCAGTAGCCGGAGGTTTCGGGAGGGCTCGATTAGCGAGTTATGCCGATAAGTTAGTTGGCGTTGATCGAGCGCCGAGTTTGCCAAGTGGAAGCCTGTAGAGCTGGATGTTTTTTAGACCTACTACTAGCAGCGAGGTGGTTGGCCAAGATCGAGTTTATCATCCAAGTGTTGTGATGACCTGGTGTTCAGAGGCCGATGACTGATGTTCAGAGGTCGAGGCGTGCCGCTCTCGTGATGTTTGATGCAGAGTGTGGTGGTGGAAGTCCTGTGAGAGGCGGATCCAAGCAGAGTCTCCACCACCACCCCGGTCGATTGGCAAAGCGCCAAGTTAGTAGCTTTTGAGGAAGATGTAGAGACATCTTGTCCTCTTGCAAGCTCTTGATCGTTTTGCGGCCAGTTCTTTTAGTACCCTCGTAACTGTGGGGTAGTGTGGAGTTTGCTTGTCAGGACTTAATCCGTCTGTGGTTTCCAGCTGGCTAGTAGAGAGAAGCACCTTGTGTTAGCATGTTCCAGATGTGGAGCTAGGTGCTGCCACCCGAGGGTTGGCCTGAGTATTCGTTAAGCATCGAGTGGGATGCAGGAGTGGGCCTTGGATTGTCTGTTAGGCGTGATGTCGAGAGAGTAGTCTACTCGAGTGTTGAGACTCTTGTGTTGAGTGCCATTGCCTGTCACTGGAGTGTGACCTTCCTTACCCTCAAAGGGGCTTAAAGCCCGTAAAGGGATGTTTGTGTTGTAAAGGAAGTAGTGTCTGTTGGCACCAAGCTTTGAGAGGAGGCCTAGATTCAGGCCAGTTGGCACTTTTCGTAAAGGTGGATCCAGGACCCGCCCGGAGTTTAGCATCCCCACTAGTCTTGTACCCATTCCCGAGATTGCACCTATTTGGGGGTGCATAAGAGATCTAGCTCGGTGGTAGCCGAGAGAACTACAAGTTTGAGGTCGTTCGAGGGATAAGTAGAAGCCTTTCGGGAGTCACCAGAGAGTTGGGTACAAAGGATCTTTGTTGGTTGTTAAGGGCTAGCGCGTCCGAGTTCTCGGGCCTGTGTTGTGGGCTTGTGAGCCAGTTGGATGGTAGTGTGATTCGACTACCCTGGAGTTACCCTAGTATGAGTAGGGTTGGCATCGATGATGTGTGGTTGATCCAGTGTTAGAGCCATGAGTTAGATGGTTGATCGAGCACGTTTACTGGACCATTGGTATGAGGTAAGTTAGCTTGGTGTAGCTATGCTCTTGTAAGAGTGAGTTGGCCAATGTGGCATTCCGTGGTGAGTTGACCCCGAGTGGGTTGAACTCTTGTTGCTCCTTTGCTAGATGTGGCTCTATTGTGAGGCAAAAGTTGCCTCGTGTGAGAATACTTGTTGGTTTGGATCTTAAGGAACCAAGTTGAGCCGCACACGCGGGTGTACTTTTGTGTAGCTCGTTCCGTGGTGTATTTTTCAGGAACCACGAGAGGATCCGGGTTGAGAAACCAGTGCTCAGTTCTAAGAAGTTAGGGCTTTAGTTCTTGGCAAGTGCCCTAACTTTGGTTGAGAGGTTACCGTGCCGGTAGCCGGGATTGTTGCGTAGGCAAGTTATGCTAGTTGGCCCTTGACCAGGGTAGAGGCATTTCTTGTTGATCGATGGTTGGAGTTCACTTGGAACTGATCCAAGGCGATGGTAGTAAAATCGAGGAGTTTTTGGCCGCCATGGCTAAGAGAGTTGTTCGGATCCTTACCCTAGGTAGAAGCTACGATGTGGCTGATGCTTTGAGCAAGAGGAAGTTTGGGTCTTCTGGTTGTTCCCGCTCAGGTGGATAGCAGACTCGCCGACAAAGGCAATCTAAAGGTTCGCGATCAGCGCCGACCGCCATGAGTTAGAGCTCAAGATAAATCGCGGCGGGGCGAGCGGCCGGCTCATTGCATCAAGTGTGGTAAGGCGCTTTTGGATTGTGTGGAGCATCGCCCCATGCTTCTGCCGCAGATTTGGCAAGAAAAAGCTTTTGGCCAACACAATTGAGATCTTTGGAGGAGATGTGCTCGTGTAGCCGGATGTCCTGTTAGACCGTTGGCGACAATATGTGTCGGAGGGTGATCGGAGGAACCCTAGATTGTGGAGAGCTTCACTAGAGCTAAGTCAGACCAGGCAGTGTTCCACGGTTTGAGTTGCTGGATGCTTGTTGTCGGTTGACAAGCTAGAGTTGTTCTTAGTAACCTCAACGTTGGTTTCGAGAATTCTTAGCGAGGTGGTGCTTGTTGTTGACCAAGGTTTGGTTCCCATGTTGTTTCGTGAGCTAGCTCGGTTCGAGCAAGCGGCGTTATACGAGGACTTGTTCCTAGTCAAGAAGTTTTGGGAGTTGACCCCTCCCTCGGCAATTGAGTAGGCCTTTGCTAGTTCCAAGTTGAGGTTCAAGCGATTGAGGATCCTCGGATGTTGCTTCCGAGAGAGTTGGTTGTTGTTGCCCTTGGGTTTGAGCAAGGCAATGGCGTGTGTGAGGTTATTTGTCCGGAAGTTCGCTTGGCGGGAAATCGTTCTGTTGAGGAGGAGTCGACTTAGCTCCTGAGTTGTGTAGTTGATCGAGTAGGCGGTGGTGGTCGCCTAGCGAGAGTGTCCTGCGTTTGTTTGTTAGCAAGCGAAAGTTGTTTGTTCCCGCAAAAGTGAGGCCTTCCGGTTCAAGGACTTGAGTTGTTCTTTGAAAGGTTGTTGGATCTTTGGAGTTTGTAGAACCCCTTAGTTCTTGGGTAGTTGAGTTGCACCGTGGATGCCACCCTCGAGTTTTAACTTTTGAGGTAGTCTTGCCGACTCGTGTTGTTCGGGGATCCGCAAGCTTGTGGTCGTCGCTATCCTTATTCCTCACGATGTTTCGTGGGTGGAGTTTCTAGATTGGAAGAAGAGTTAGGTCTAAGCTATAAGGAGGAAGTCCTTGGAGCAAAACGAGATGGGCTCAAGAGTTGAGTGGCGGCTTGAGGGGAGCCTTGCTCGTTATAAGCAGGTTGAGTTTTCTGCGAGCAAGCCTTCTCGGGCTTTGTTCCTAGTTGATGTGCGTTCGCGTTGGCGTTATAGCATTTGAGCCACGATTGAGTGGGTTGGTACAGAGATGCCGTGGCATTGGTTGGAAACCTTAGAGTTGTTATCCTCTAGCTATTGTGTTGCTAGTAGCCACGTAATGTTTTATTCCTTCTTTGCTTTCGAGATTTCCGTAAGAGGAATGTTGTTTGTTTTTCTGTCTGGCAATGTTCTCTTAGGCTAATGGTTGATCGGATTGCATTGGAAAGTTTGTTGTCGGCCGTTGAGGGGCTCCAGTTTGTTAGTTTGGCCGAGTAGAGCCTGTGCCGGGACCTTGTCTTCTAAAGGTGGTCGTAGCTGAAGTTTCAGCTGGTGTGTTGGTGGTAGCCGTTTGGTGAACCAGAAAAGTGCCCCTTGTCTTTGGTGCTTCGATTTCTCGTAAGATGGTTGCTTAAGTGTTGTGGACGCATGCTAGTTGGAGGAGTTTGCCTTGGGATCAGTCACCAGTTGGTGGTTCGATTTGGATTTCGTTAAGAATTGTAGGCAACCATTGGGGCTCACAAATCTCTTGCGAAGTAAGAGTAGGCCGTTTAGTTTCTGAAACCTGGGAGGTTCAGTTGTTTGGTCGGCATGGTGAAGGGTCGAGGTTTGTTTTGATAACAAACTATGAGCATTCAGAGAAGTTACGCCGGAGCGTGGCGTAGAGTTTTAGAGCTTGTGACCCGTCCACGAGTTTGCAGAGAGTAGTGGCGTAGAGAGGCGTTCCGAGTTGGGCTAGCAGGGTTAAGTGAGCCCTAAGCTTTTAAGACCGTTTGAGAGCTAGTGCGAGTTTGGGGATGTGTATTACCGTTAGTACTATCACATCTATTTCTTCGGAGTTCGGTGTATGCCTAGTCTTGGTTCTGATAGTTTGTGGCAGACTGGATTGCTTGTGGCTTGGAGCCTCTGGGAACCCAAGAGGTTCGGCCGAAGAAGGATTTGTGTTGTCTTAATCGGGAACTTGGTTGGTTAAGAATCGGTGGAGTTTTTCCTAGAGTTGTTTTTCGTCTTAGGACTTTCGAGGACGAAAGTCTTAAAAGGAGGGAGTATTATAACTTGATTTTCTATTTTGGTTTACCAGGTGATTTGGATCATTATTCGGATGTTCGAATGGGCCGTTAGAGTTTATTTTAACCCTTAGGGGTATTTTGGTCTTTTGCCCTCGGTCGGGTTTTGAGGATTTTCAAGATTTTGTGGTCTTTCCGCCTTCGTCGAATTTTGGTGGTTGTTGGTTGCAAGACCCAAGAGGTTTGGGCAAGTTGTTTGGGAGTTTGGAGGTATTTTAGTTATTGGCAAAATTAATGGGTTTTTTAGTGCTTCCTTTGGGAATTGAACCCTTGCCCTAGATGGTTTTGGGAGTTTGTAGGAAAAAGAGTTTTTCTAGAAAGCAAAGTTTGCTTGGGCCGGGTTTTGAAAGAGGAAGCTTTGGGAAGGGATTTTAGACCCATTTAAATTAGGAAAAGGAAACAAATCAAGAAAAATCCCTTTCCCCCTTGTTTTGCAAGACTCTCTCTCTCTCTCTCTCTCTCTCTCTCTCAAAACCCTAGCCGCATGTAACAGCCCAGTTTCCTATTCCAGTTTTCGAGGTGCCTTCGGGTCAAGATTCGGTTGTTTGGTTGGGTTTTAGAGCGGTTTTGCCCCTTGGGGGTATTTTGGTCTTTTGGCTCTCCGGGCAGGATTTGTGGTCTTCAAGGCTTCGAGGTAGCTCCTGCTTTTGTTGAGGCTTGTTTGTTGTTGGCTGCGAGTCCCGAGATGTTTGGGCTAGTCGTTTGGAAGTTCGGTTGTGGTTTTGGGTTTTGGCAAAGTGATGGTTGTTTGGGTGTTTCTTTTGGGATTCGAGCCCGAGCCTTTAGTGTTGCTTTGGGAGTTGGATTTAAGTGAGTTTGATTGATTGGAAAAGATTTCTTTGATCGGGTCTCGAAGGAGGAAGCCGGAAAATGGGATTTTGAGGTTTTAAGTGGATAAGGATGGAAAATGGAATTAAAAATCCCATTTTTTCCTTTTTTCCCACTTTCCTTTTTATTTCTCTTTTTCTTTTTTTTTTTTCCCAAAATGCATCTTTCTCTCTCTTCTCTCTCTCTCTCCCGAGCACCCCACCTAGCCCACCCCTAGCCATGGCTCGCCCATTGGCCGTCGTGCAGCCTTGGCTCGCCCACGCCAGCCTAGCCAGAGCCAGCGTCGCGAGCAGCGCAGGCTTCGCTTGCGCCCGCCGCGCCCCTGCCTCGCCCGGCCCGGCGTCGCGCGCCCTCGCCAGCGTCGCCGGCTCGCGCGCGCCGCCCGCCTCGCCTCGTCCGTGTCGCCCAGTGCGCCTTTGTGCCGAGCGCGCGCGATGCGCGTCGCGTCGCCCGAGCCTCGCCAGCTCGATCGCGCGTCCAGCGCCAGATCTCGCGCCCGCGTCGTGTCGCTCGCGCCCGCGCGCCAGGCGCCACCGAGCAAGCTCCGCGCCCAAGACGCGGCTCGCGCCCAGCGCCGTGCCAGCCAGCGCCCAGTAGCGCCCCCTGCGGCCCAGCCCGCGCCCGGCCAGCCCTTTTGGTCGCCTAGCCCGCGTCTGCCGGCTCGTTCGAGTGTCGCCGCGCCTCGTGAGTTGCTCCCAGCCGAGCCCTGTTTATTTTAGAGTATTTAGGGCTATTTTATGATTATTGATGTTTTTGTTTGGCTCGATATAGGTTGCTCGGGTTCGATCGCGATTAATTTTATTGTGTGTTGTTGCCTTCCAGCCGTGTAAGGATTTCTTACCGGAGTTGTGTGGGCCCTGCGATATTGTCATGATTTTGCCTTGCTTGTTTGCTGACTGTTATGAGCATGATAATAATAGAGCAGCTTTGATTGATTTTATGCTAGCATGTTTGCTTGATATTACATGTTAGTGCCATGCTAGGTTTGTTCGCACAAAGATGTTTGTGATTCCGCTAAGCTCGTAGTATCATGCTAGGTAGTATGATTGATGTCGGTCTTTGCTTACTAGCCGGGAATCATTGCTTTTTCCCTATACTCTTAGATAGAGTTGTAGGGTTTGTCATCATCCAGAGGCTGAGCGGACATAACGTACTTTGTCCCCACCGATCGGGGAGTAGTGTGCGACGCATACGCGTATCTTGCTTCCCCGGTCACTAAGGTGGATTTAGCTCAGGTCGGGAATAAAGTGTTCGCAGCATAACGTATCTTGCTACCCCGCCCGACCAGCCGGTTGTGGAATTAGCTACCCACTTCGGCATAGCCTAGTTTGTAGCCTGCTAGAGCGGAACCCTGCCACGGTGTAAGCCTGCCTTGGCCGGTTCTTAGCTTCAGGTCGGTGGACCAGGCTGCACAGATGAGCGCCGAGGGCCTCGCGCTACTGTGATCAGTGACACCGCTTCCGAGTCTTAGGCATGCGTACCTGGCCGGCGTAGTTTGCCCTTAGGCCCCCGCATTTACGCCGGTTGCAGAAGAGCATGCGGTGTGCGCGCACACGCGTTAGATGCCGGTTCGGAGAGCTCCTTCCGGGCTAATGTTCGTGAGTACACCATTTCTTCCAGTTTAGAGCCAGACTTCGGGTACTCTCCCGTAAGTCCAGATTAGCAAGGGTAAGAGGCCCTTGAGGACATCCTTGAGGACATCCTTGGGATCAACTGGCTGAGGGAGAAAGACCCTCAGAGATGTCCCAGGATTGGTTAGGATAACCAATCATTAGGCCGGAAGTAGGAGACTTCCGATGACTCCAGATCTTTCTTTGTAAGCTCGTTGAGCTATGATCTGTGTTGGTAGCTGTTTGCTTGCATGCTTTGGTTCTAGATGATTGATTATATCGTATTGTACCCCGGTTGGGGATTCTTACTGAGTAATTCGTTACTCACCCTTACTTATCTTTCAGGAAACCATGGCGCGAGGCAGGATGGCTGGAGGAGGAGCTGTGATCATGGAAACCCGTTCTTCAACTCTGAGATTTATGTTTATGTTTTAAATGTCCTCTGAATGCATGTAGTTGGGCACGGAGCCCTAGGTTGTTTTATGAATGTATTTCCGGATTCTAGCATTGTTGTAAATGTTGTAAAGTTGTATGTTTTTAATAAATCTCGATCGAGTAAGTTTTGGAAATGTTTTTGTCTTGGAGCAGTGCTTGGAAACAAGGATGAGTTTCAAGAATTTTGTATTGACTTTTAAATGAACTCTTGCCGGTTTTTGGTTTTTACTTAGAATCCAAAAGCGACCCTATTGCAAATTCTAGTATGTTGATTTGTATGCATGCATTGAGGTAAGGGCCCATTTAGAGCCCCATTCGGGTCGGGTCCTTACGGTTGGTATCGAGCTCAGAGTCATAGATTCTCATGGATCGACCTTTTGTTGTAGGTCGTTTTTCCATGATCATCGACACTCGATACCATCATCAGTGCGCCTAAATTTATTGTTTTAAAGAAAAGGGGTAAGAATTTACAATACTTTTCATCTAGCTTTTATGCCTTGTGTTGTGTAGCGGAGGCGAAGCGGTGTTCGACTCGTTGTTGGTTTGGGCTTAGTGAGCCATCATGCCAACTTTCCGCGGTCGCAGCAGATTTGTTTAGCGGCTTGTTGAGGTATCCAGATAGATTCGGATGCCTGGGGACGTCGCCCCGAGGGAGGTAGAGCTTAGACTCCGTTGGCCATGTGTGGCCCGATTCTTCGCTTTTCCCTAGTGAGAGGGGGTGGAGGTGCTTCGTGCGGATCGCCGATATGTTGATCGCACCCCAGGAGGAGCGGGGCGCTTGGCGAGTTCGGCCGAGGAGTTGGACCGATCGTGTTGATATTGAGGCGCGTCCGGGGTTGTTAGGCCCGCATGCCGATTTTGCCCCGGCAGTTGAGTTGCCTAGAGGAGGGGGTAGAGGCTAGCGGCGCCTGCAGTGAGACTCCTTGAGCGAGTGTGCTCCGGCCATGAGAGATTTGATGGCGAGTCTTTAGCTATTAGAGGGCGGAGACCTGAGCGCGATTTTGTAGCGCGTAGTGAGGAGTCCCGGCACAGATAGCCCAGTGGCGAGTTTGTTTCAGCATTCCCCTCGGTAGCTCTTGTAGCCCCGAGAGGTTCCGGGAGGGCATGATCAGCAGAGTTTATTCGGATGAGTTGGTTGGCGTTGATGGAGCCGCGCCCGATTTGGCAAATGGATGCATGTAGAGCTCGATGTTTTAGTAAGTCCTGCTTTGCTAGTAGTAAAGTAGTTGGCGAGTTTGAGTTTAGCATCCGTTTGTGGGATGCCCTGCATTTAGAGGCCGAGGTGTGCCGTTCTGTCTTTGTTTGGCTCAAAGATTGGTGGTGGTAGTCCCCGAGAGAGGTGGACTAGCGAGTCTCCACCGATCGCCCGATTGATTGGCAAGTTGCCGTGTTAGTGGCTTGAGGCGGATGAAGGGTCATCTTTGCTCCCTTGAGAGCCTGCTTTGTTGTTTAATGACCCCAGCTTCCTCGGATGTGGATTTGGTAGTAGTAGCACTTGAGGTGCATTGGTTGGTGTGCCACTTTGGCACTAAGTCCGGTTCGAGCTTGAGTTTGGCTTGGGCATAGCAGATGGTTCTATGCCGTTCGGAGTTCAGACGTACTCCTTTAGCCTTGGATCATTTATGGCGGTTGCACCCGACTAGGTCATGCCGGAGGGCTAGTTCGGTGGTAGTCGATGGACTACAAGCTAAAAGGATGCTCGAGAGGAGCCGAGCCTCTTCCTAGTGTTTCGGAGGTTGAGTAAGTCGGTGAGATTGGTTGGTAAGTGTTGGTGCGCTTGAGCCTCGCGCTAGTGTTAAGGCCAAGAGTTTTCTTGTGGTTGGTAGTGCGGTCAACTACCCTCCAGCGCCTTTATCTCGAGAAAGTTGAGCATCGTAGATGCGAGTTTGGTCCAGTAGAGGGACCCTGAGTTGGATGCTCATGAGATGAGCTGATGCCTTGCGAGAGGATTTGGATGCCTTATGGGTAAGCACCCTTGGTAGAGGCTTGGTATAAAGTAAGTTCGATGTGGCATGGTTATGCCTTGGTAAAGCAAGGTTGCCTCAACTTTGAGCATCGTGTGGAGTTGGAACTTTTGGTGTTTCTTCGGTTGGAGTTCAGTTGGAAACAGAACAGGTGCGGTGGTAGTAAAGCCGCTCAGTTTTTGATCGCCTTGGCTAAGAGAGTTGTTTGGATCCTTTCCTTGGGTAGAAGCCTTGTTGAGAGGCTGATGTTTGAGTAGGAGGGCGACGCATTCGGTAGCGTTTCGGATCCTCTTGGTTCCCAAGGAATTGGAGTTGGCCTGCATGGTTGAGATGCTGGAGAGAGTTGTGCCTGTTCAGGCATTTGGCTGTTAGCTCGTTTGTCGGCCGTATGTGTCGGAGGGTGATCGGAGGATCCCTAGGTTTTGAAGAGCCTCTCCAGAGCTCAGTCAGGCCCAGGTAGTGAGTTTCAGTTGGTGTCGGGCCGTGCGATTTGTAGCCTCGGTTGAGTTGCTAGCAGTCTTGGTAGACTAGCAAGCTAGTGTTTGTTTGGAGTAAAGTCCGGATTGGTTCCGGTGCGGTGGCAAGTTGATGCTTGGTGTCGACCAAGGTGTGGATTGGAGTTGCTTGAGATTTGCTTTGCTCGTGGGACGAATGGTTCGTGCCCAGTTGGTTGATTTCCTGTTCCAGGATGTTGAGTTGCCCCTGTTGTTGCCCCGTGAGATTTAGATGTTGTTGCTCTAGTGGAGCATGACAGTGAGCGTATGTGGAGCTCTCTGTCCTTTGGTTGTCTGTTTGTAAGAGCCGTTTCCTTCGGGGATTTGTCAGATTCCTCCCGTAGCCATGAGTTAATGGTAGAGGTGCTAGCAAGAGGGAAAGATTTGTTGGCTACTTGGAAGTAGTCGTTTGTCCAGTTAAGCGGACTCTTGGATGGTGTTCTAGAGGCTGCAGTAAAGGTTGTTCTGCCTCTTGTGAGTGTTTGGCCAAGATTTGGTTCTCTTGTTGTTTGAGAGCTAGTTCGGTTCTAGCTGGAGGGCGTTGCCACGAGGTCTTTTCCTAGTCGGGAAGTTTTGGGAGTTGACCCCTCCCTCGGCAGTTGAGTAATTTTTGTTGGTTCCGGATTTGTGATCCGATTGGTTGAGTTTTCCTTGGGTGTTGCTTCCAAGAGAGTTGGTTGTTGTTGCCTTGGGTTTGAGAAAGTCGTGAGCTTGTGTGAAGTCCGTTGCCCTTGAGTTTGCTTCTTTGGGGAATTCGTTTCTGTTTTTGTAGGAGTCACTTAGCTCATAAGTTGTGTTTTTATCGAGTAGCGCAATGTCAGCCCAAATGAGAGGGTCCCCGCTTTGTGTTGTTAGCAAGCAAGAGTTGTTTGTCCCCATAAAGGGTGGTGGCCACCAGTAAGAGTTGTTTCACGGCAAGTTGTTGGTTTTTTGGGGATTGAAGATTTCCCCTCCCCTAGTCTCTGTGGTGGTTGAGTTGCTCCATGGATGTCAGCCTCGAGTGTTAGCTTCTGAGGTAGTCTTGCGGAATCGTGTGGCTTAGGATCCGTAAGCTTTGAGGTTGTCGTCATCCGTTTTCCTTGTAAGGTTTCGGGAGTGGAGCTTCTGGTTGGAAGATAAGTCCGGCCTAAGCGAAAAGGAGAAGTCTTTTGAGTAGCCAGTTGGATTTTAAGAGTTGAGAGGTAGCTTGGAGGCGAGCGTTGCTCGTTATAAGTTTGGGTTGAGTTCTGCTGAGCAAGCCCTTCTCGGGCTTTGTTCCTTGTTGTTGTGTGCTCGCAGTTGGAGTAGCAGAGTTTGTTTGAGTGAGTTGGCACAGAGGTGCCATGGCTTTGGTTGGTAAAGTCGTTGAGCTGCTTTTTCCTCAAGGTGTTGTGCCGAGAGAGAGAGTGCGTGATGGTTTAGTCCTTGCAGCCCGAGTTTTCCTTGAGAGGAATTTTGGTGGTTTCCTTGCCCTGGCGGTGTTTGCTTTCGGCCGTTTGGTTTCGGAATCTAGAAGGTTCAGTTTTTTTTGGCAATTTGTTGAAGGGTTGAGTTTGTTTGTTGTCAGCTGTGAGCTTCCAGAGGAGTTTTGCGGTCGTGGTGTAGAGCTTCATAGCTTGTGGCGATCCTCGAGATTCTTTGAGAGTAGCACCCTTTGAGAGTTGGTGCGAGTAGAGGACGTGGTTTGCCCGCCTTCCCTTTGGAGTTCGGTATGCCCCTGTCTTGGTCGAGATAGTTATGCCCAGTTTGGATGGCATTGTGGCCTTGAGTTTTGAGAACCCAAGAGAGTTTTGGTTCTCGAAGAGGGCTAGTGTTGTTGGCCGAGAAGTTCAGTTGGCTGGATCAGTGGAGTTTTCCTGGAGCTGTTTCGTCTTAGGACTTTCGAGGACGAAATTCTTATAAGGAGGAGTATTGTAACATTGATTTCCTATTCCGTTTTTTGAGGTGCCTTGGGTCAAGATTCGGTTGTTTGGTTGGGTTTTAGAGCGGTTTTGCCCCTTGGGGGTATTTTGGTCTTTTGGCTCTCCGGGCAGGATTTGTGGTCTTCAGGGCTTCGAGGTAGCTCCTGCTTTTGTTGAGGCTTGTTTGTTGTTGGCTGCGAGTCCCGAGATGTTTGGGCTAGTCGTTTGGAAGTTCGGTTGTGGTTTTGGGTTTTGGCAAAGTGATGGTTGTTTGGGTGTTTCTTTTTGGGATTGAGCCAGGAGCCTTTAGTGTTGCTTTGGGAGTTGGATTTAAGTGAGTTTGATTGATTGGAAAAGATTTCTTTGATCGGGTCTCGAAGGAGGAAGCCGGGAAATGGGATTTTGAGGTTTTAAGTGGATAAGGATGGAAAATGGAATTAAAAATCCCATTTTTTCCGTTTTTTCCCACTTTCCTTTTTATTTCTCTTTTTCTTTTATTTTTTTTCCCAAAATGCATCTTTCTCTCTCCTTCTCTCTCTCTCTCTCCCCGAGTACCCCCCACCTAGCCCAGCCCCTAGCCATGGCTCGCCCAGCCCCAGCCCGTGCAGCCTTGGCTAGCCCACGCCCAGCTAGCCCGAGCCCAGCGTCGCCAGAGCCAGCCCGAGCTCGCCCAGCGCCCGCGCGCGCGCCTCGCCTCGCCCGGCCGGCGTCGCGCGCCCTCGCCAGCGTCGCCCGGCTCGCGCGCCCCTCGCCTGCCGTCCGTGGTCGTGTCGCCCAGTGCGCCTTTGCCGAGCCGCGCGCACGATGCGTGCGCGTCGCGTCGCCGAGCCTCGCCAGCTCGATCGCGTCCCAGCGCGAGATCTCGCGCCCCGCCGTGTCGCTCGCGCCGCCGCCGTCTCTTGTCTTGAGCGCGCGCGCAAGCGCCAAGACACCAGCCGAGCAAGCTCTCGCCCGCGCGCCAGCGCTGTCTGCGCGCGCGGCCAGCTCCCCCTCGCGCGCCCTCCGTGCCCAGCTCGCGCCCAGCGCGCCCCGGCGCCCGGCCAGCGCCCAGCGCCACCCGCTTTTTGTGCCTAGCTAGCCCGTCTGCGGCCGGCTCGTTCGAGTGTCAGCCGCGCCTCGTGAGTTGCTCCCGAGCCGAGCCCTGTTTATTTTAGAGTATTTAGGGCTATTTTATGATTATTGATGTTTTTGTTTGGCTCGATATAGGTTGCTCGGGTTCGATCGCAGTTAATTTTATTGTGTGTTGTTGCCTTTCGACCAGGTAAGGATTTCTTACCGGAGTTGTGTGGGCCCTGCGATATTGTCATGATTTTGCCTTGCTTGTTTCTTGATGTTATGAGCATGATAATAATAGAGCCGCTTTGATTGATTTTCTTGCTAGCATGTTTGCTTGATATTACATGTTAGTGCCATGCTAGGTTTGTTACGCGGCATGTTTGTGATTCCGCTTAAGCTCGTAGTATCATGCTAGGTAGTATGATTGATGTCGGTCTTTGCTTACTAGCCAGGAATCATTGCTTTTCCCCTGTACTCTTAGATAGAGTTGTAGGGTTTGTCATCATCAGGTGGCGGACATAACGTACTTTGTCCCCACCGATCGGGAGTAGTGTGCGACGCATAACGATCTTGCTTCCCCGGTCACTAAGGTGGATTTAGCTCGGTCGGGAATAAAGTGTGCGCGACATAACGTATCTTGCTACCCCGCCCGACCAGCCCGGTTGTGGAATTAGCTACCCACTTCGGCATAGCCTAGTTTGTAGCCCGCTAGAGCGGAACCCCGCCACGGTGTAAGCTTGCCTTGGCGGTTCTTAGCTTCGTGTGGTCGGTGGACCAGGTGCCTGAGATGGCGCCGAGGGCCTCGCGCATCGTGATCGGTGACACCGCTTCGAGTCTTAGGCATGCGTGCACTGCCCGCGTAGTTTGCCCTTAGGCCCCGCATTTACGCCGGTTGCGAGAAGAGCATGCGGTGCGCGCGACTGCGCGTTAGATGCCGGATCGGAGAGCTCCTTCCGGGCTAATGTTCGTGAGTACACCATTTCTTCCGATTTAGAGCCGGACTTGGGTACTCTCCGTAAGTCCAGTTAGCAAGGGTAAGAGGCCCTTGAGGACATCCTTGGGATCGGTTTTGAGGTGATCAAGCTGGCCGAGGAGAAAGACCCTCGAGAGATGTCCCGAGGATTGGTTAGGATAACCAATCATTAGGCGGAAATAGGAGACTTCCGATGACTCAGATCTTTCTTTGTAAGCTCGTTGAGCTATGATGCGTGTTGGTAGTTGTTTGCTTGCATGCTTTGGTTCTAGATGATTGATAATATCGTATTGTACCCCGGTTGGGGATTCTTCTTGAGTAATTCGTTACTCACCCTTACTTATCTTTCAGAAACCATGGCGCGAGGCGGGATGGGTGGAGGAGGAGCTGTGATCATGGAAACCCGTTCTTCAACTCTGAGATTTATGTTTATGTTTTAAATGTCCTCTGAATGCATGTAGTTGGGCACGGAGCCCTAGGTTGTTTTATGAATGTATTTCCGGATTCTAGCATTGTTGTAAATGTTGTAAAGTTGTATGTTTTTAATAAATCTCTGATCAGAGTAAGTTTTGGAAATGTTTTTGTCTTGGAGCAGTGCTTGGAAACGAGGGACGGAGTTTCAAGAATTTTGTATTGACTTTTTAAATGAACTCTTGCCGGTTTTTGGTTTTTACTTAGAATCCGAAACAGCCCTATTGCAAATTCTAGTATGTTGATTTGTATGCATGCATTGAGGTAAGGGCCCATTTAGAGCCCCATTCGGGTCGGGTCCTTACAGTTGGTATCAGAGCTCAGAGTCATAGATTCTGTAGACTGACCTTTTGTTGTAGGTCGTTTTTCCATGATCATCAGCACTCCGACAGTCATCAGGTACGCCTAAGTTACTGTTTTAAAGAAAAGGGGTAAGAATTTACAATACTTTTCATCTAGCTTTTATGCCTTGTGTTGTGTAGCGGAGACGAGCAGGTTCTGACTCGTTGTTGGTTTGGGCTTAGTGAGCCATCATGCCAACTTTCCCGCAGTGCGAGCAGTTTGTTTAGCAGCTTGTTGAGGTATCCAGATAGATTCGGATGCCCCTGGGACGTCGTTCCCGAGGGAGGTAGAGCTTAGACTCCGTTGGCCATGTGTGGCCCGATTGTCGCTTTTCCCTAGTGAGAGGGTGGAGGTGCTTCGTGCGATCGCCGGTATGTTGATCGCACCTGCAGGAGCGGGGCGCTTGGCGGAGTTCGACCGAGGAGTTGGACCGATCGTGTTGATATTGAGGCGCGTCCGAGGTTGTTAGGCCCGCATGCGATTTGGCCCCGGCAGTTGAGTTGCCTAGAGGAGGGGGTAGAGGCTAGCGGCGCCTCAGTGAGACTCCTTGAGGCGAGTGTGCTCCGGCCATGAGAGATTTGATGGCGAGTCTTTAGCTATCGAGAGGGCGGAGACCAGCGCGATTTGTAGCGCGTAGTGAGGAGTCCCGGGCACAGAGATAGCCCGGTGGCGAGTTTGTTTCAGCATTCCCCTCGGTAGCTCTTGTAGCCCGAGAGGTTCCGGGAGGGCATGATCAGCAGAGTTTATTCAGATGAGTTGGTTGGCGTTGATGGAGCCGCCTTGATTTGGCAAATGGATGCATGTAGAGCTCGATGTTTTAGTAAGTCCCTGCGCTAGTAGTAAAGTAGTTGGCGAGTTTGAGTTTAGCATCCGTTTGTGGGATGCCCCTGTTGTTTAGAGGCCGAGGTGTGTGCCGTTCTGTGCTTTGTTTGGTTCAGTGATTGGTGGTGGTAGTCCCTTGAGAGAGGTGGACTAGCGAGTCTCCCGATCGCCCGATTGATTGGCAAGTTGCCGTGTTAGTGGCTTGAGGCGGATGAAGGGTCATCTTTGCTCCCTTGAGAGCTGCTTTGTTGTTTAACCCAGACTTCCTCGAGATGTGGATTTGGTAGTAGTAGCACTTGAGGTGCATTGGTTGGTGTGCCACTTTGGCACTAAGTCTGGTTCAGGCTTGAGTTTGGCTTGGGCATAGCAGATGGTTCTATGCCGTTCGGAGTTCAGCGTACTCCTTTAGCCTTGGATCTGTTAATGGCAGTTGCACCCGACTAGGTCATGCCAGAGGGCTAGTTCAGTGGTAGTCGATGGACTACAAGCGAAAGGATGCTCGAGAGGAGCCAGAGCCTCTTCCTAGTGTTTCTGGAGGTTGAGTAAGTCAGTAGATTGGTTGGTAAGTGTTGGTGCGCTTGAGCCTCGCGCTAGTGTTAAGGCCAAGAGTTTTCTTGTGGTTGGTAGTACGGTCAACTACCTCCGACTGCCTTTATCTGAGGAAAGTTGAGCATCGTAGATGCGAGTTTGGTCCAGTAGAGGGACCCTGAGTTGGATGCTCATGAGATGAGCTGATGCCTTGCGAGAGGATTTGGATGCCTTATGGGTAAGCACCCTTGGTAGAGGCTTGGTATAAAGTAAGTTCGATGTGGCATGGTTATGCCTTGGTAAAGCAAGGTTGCCTCAACTTTGAGCATCGTGTGGAGTTGGAACTTTTGGTGTTTCTTCGGTTGGAGTTCAGTTGGAAACAGAACAGGTGCGGTGGTAGTAAAGCCGCTCAGTTTTTGATCGCCTTGGCTAAGAGAGTTGTTTGGATCCTTTCCTTGGGTAGAAGCCTTGTTGAGAGGCTGATGTTTGAGTAGGAGGGCGACGCATTCGGTAGCGTTTCAGATCCTCTTGGTTCCCAAGGAATTGGAGTTGGCCTGCATGGTTGAGATCTTTGGAGAGAGTTGTGCCTGTTCGGGCATTTGGTACATTAGCTCGTTTGTCGGCCGTATGTGTCGGAGGGGTGATCGGAGGATCCCTAGGTTTTGAAGAGCCTCTCAGAGCTCGGTCGAGCCCTGTAGTGAGTTTCATTGGTAAGTAAGTCAAGCCGTGCGATTTGTAGCCTCGGTTGAGTTGCTAGCGATCTTGGTAGACTAGCAAGCTAGTGTTTGTTTGGAGTAAAGTCCGGATTGGTTCCGGTCAGGTGCGGTGGCAAGTTGATGCTTGGTGTCGACCAAGGTGTGGATTGGAGTTGCTTGAGATTTGCTTTGCTCGTGGGGACGAAGGGTTCGTGCCCGGTTGGTTGATTTCTGTTCCAGGATGTTGAGTTGCCCCTGTTGTTGCCCCGTGAGATTTAGATGTTGTTGCTCTAGTGGAGCATGACAGTGAGCGTATGTGGAGCTCTCTGTCCTTTGGTTGTCTGTTTGTAAGAGCCGTTTCCTTCGGGGATTTGTCAGATTCCTCCCGTAGCCATGAGTTAATGGTAGAGGTGCTAGCAAGAGGGAAAGATTTGTTGGCTACTTGGAAGTAGTCGTTTGTCCAGTTAAGCGGACTCTTGGATGGTGTTCTAGAGGCTGCAGTAAAGGTTGTTCTGCCTCTTGTGAGTGTTTGGCCAAGATTTGGTTCTCTTGTTGTTTGAGAGCTAGTTCGGTTCTATTTGGAGGGCGTTATACGAGGTCTTTTCCTAGTCAGGAAGTTTTGGGAGTTGACCCCTCCTCTCGCGGTTGAGTAATTTTTGTTGGTTCCGGATTTGTGATCCGATTGGTTGAGTTTTCCTTGGGTGTTGCTTCCAAGAGAGTTGGTTCTTTGTTGCCTTGGGTTTGAGAAAGTCGTGAGCTTGTGTGAAGTCCGTTGCCCTTCGAGTTTGCTTCTTTGGGAATTCGTTTCTGTTTTTGTAGGAGTCGACTTAGCTCATAAGTTGTGTTTTTTATCGAGAGTAGCGCAATGGTCACCCAATGAGAGGGTCCTCGCTTTGTGTTGTTAGCAAGCAAGAGTTGTTTGTCCCCGCAAGGGTGGTGCCGGCCAGATAAGAGTTGTTTTCGGCAAGTTGTTGGTTTTTTGGGGATTGAAGATTTCCCTTCCCCCTAGTCTCTATGGTGGTTGAGTTGCTCCATGGATGTCAGCCTCGAGTGTTAGCTTCTGAGGTAGTCTTGCGGAATCGTGTGGCTTAGGATCCGTAAGCTTTGAGGTTGTCGTCATCCGTTTTCCTTGTAAGGTTTCGGGAGTGGAGCTTCTGGTTGGAAGATAAGTCTGGCCTAAGCGAAAAGGAGAAGTCTTTTGAGTAGCCAGTTGGATTTTAAGAGTTGAGAGGTAGCTTGGAGGCGAGCGTTGCTCGTTATAAGTTTGGGTTGAGTTCTGCTGAGCAAGCCCTTCTCGGGCTTTGTTCCTTGTTGTTGTGTGCTCGCAGTTGGAGTAGCAGAGCTGTTTGAGTGAGTTGGCACAGAGGTGCCATGGCTTTGGTTGGTAAAGTCGTTGAGCTGTTTTCCTCGAGGTGTTGTGCCGTAGAGAGCTGCGTGATGGTTTAGTCCTTGCAGCCCGAGTTTTCCTTGAGAGGAATTTTGGTGGTTTCCTTGCCTGGCAGTGTTTGCTTTCGGCCGTTTGGTTTCTGGAATCTAGAAGGTTCAGTTTTTTTGGCCAGTTTGTTGAAGGGTTGAGTTTGTTTGTTGTCAGCTGTGAGCTTCCAGAGGAGTTTTGCCAGTGCGTGGTGTAGAGCTTCATAGCTTGTGGCCAGTCCTCGAGATTGCTGAGAGTAGCACCCTTTGAGAGTTGGTGCGAGTAGAGGACGTGGTTTGCCGTCTGTTCCCTTTGGAGTTCAGGTATGCCCTGTCTTGGTCGAGATAGTTATGCCCAGTTTGGATGGCATTGTGGCCTTGAGTTTTGAGAACCCAAGAGAGTTTTGGTTCTCGAAGAGGGCTAGTGTTGTTGGCCGAGAAGTTCATTTATTTGGATCGGTGGAGTTTTCTGGAGTGTTTCGTCTTAGGACTTTCGAGGACGAAATTCTTATAAGGAGGAGTATTGTAATGACCTTGATTTCCTATTCCAGTTTTCGAGGTGCCTTGGGTCAAGATTCGGTTGTTTGGTTGGGTTTTAGAGCGGTTTTGCCCTTTGGGGTATTTTGGTCTTTTGGCTCTCGGGCAGGATTTGTGGTCTTGGGGCTTCGAGGTAGCTCCTGCTTTTGTTGAGGCTTGTTTGTTGTTGGTCATGAGTCCCGAGATGTTTGGGCTAGTCGTTTGGAAGTTCGGTTGTGGTTTTGGGTTTTGGCAAAGTGATGGTTGTTTGGGTGTTTCTTTTGGGATTCGAGCCCGAGCCTTTAGTGTTGCTTTGGGAGTTGGATTTAAGTGAGTTTGATTGATTGGAAAAGATTTCTTTGATCGGGTCTCAAGGAGGAAGCCGGGAAATGGGATTTTGAGGTTTTAAGTGGATAAGGATGGAAAATGGAATTAAAAATCCCATTTTTTCCGTTTTTTCCCACTTTCCTTTTTATTTCTCTTTTTCTTTTATTTTTTTTCCCAAAATGCATCTTTCTCTCTCCTCTCTCTCTCTCTCTCCGAGCACCCCCACCTAGCCTGACCCCTAGCCATGGCTCGCCCTTGACCCGGCCGTGCGGCCTTGGCTAGCCCACGCCAACTAGCCCGAGCCCAGCGTCGCGAGCCGGCCGAGCTCGCCCAGCGCCCGCCAGCGCCCTGCGCCTCGCCGGCCGGCGTCGCGCGCCCTCGCCAGCGTCGCCCGGCTCGCGCGCCCTCGCTCGCCACTGGTCGTGTCGCCCAGTGCGCCTTTGTGGCCGAGCCGCGCCGCGATGCGCGTCGCGTCGCCGAGCCTCGCCAGCTCGATCGCGTCCAGCGCGGATCTCGCGCCCCGCCCGTGTCGCTCGCGCCATGCGCGCGCCGTCTCTTGTCTTGAAAGCGCGCGCGGCCAAGACCACCTGCCGAGCAAGCTCTCGCGCCCGCGCGCCCAGCGCCTGTCCGCGCGCAGCCCAGCTCCCCTCCGCGCGCAGCTCGTGCCCAGCGCCGTGCCGTGCAGCGCGCCCAGTAGCGCCAGCCACCCTTTTTGGTCGCCTAGCGTCGCTGGCCGGCTCGTTCGAGTGTCAGCCGCGCCTCGTGAGTTGCTCCCGAGCCGAGCCCTGTTTATTTTAGAGTATTTAGGGCTATTTTATGATTATTGATGTTTTTGTTTGGCTCGATATAGGTTGCTCGGGTTCGATCGCAGTTAATTTTATTGTGTGTTGTTGCCTTCCGACCAGGTAAGGATTTCTTACCGGAGTTGTGTGGGCCCTGCGATATTGTCATGATTTTGCCTTGCTTGTTTCTTTGATTATTATGAGCATGATAATAATAGAGCGGCTTTGATTGATTTTTCGCTAGCATGTTTGCTTGATATTACATGTTAGTGCCATGCTAGGTTTGTTCTCGCAAAGCATGTTTGTGATTCTGCCTAAGCTCGTAGTATCATGCCGGGTAGTATGATTGATGTCGGTCTTTGCTTACTAGCCAGAATCATTGCTTTTTCCTGTACTCTTAGATAGAGTTGTAGGGTTTGTCATCATCCCAGGTGAGCGGACATAACGTACTTTGTCCCCACCGATCGGGAGTAGTGTGCGACGCATAACGTATCTTGCTTCCCCGGTCACTAAGGTGGATTTAGCTCGGTCGGGAATAAAGTGTCTTGTGACATAACGTATCTTGCTACCCGCCCGACCAGCCTGGTTGTGGAATTAGCTACCCACTTCGGCATAGCCTAGTTTGTAGCTGCTAGAGCGGAACCCGCCCGCGGTGTAAGCTTCGCCTTGGCGGTTCTTAGCTTCAGTCGGTGGACCAGCCGCACAGATGAGCGCGAGGGCCTCGCGCTCATCGTGATCGGTGACACCGCTTCGAGTCTTAGGCATGCGTGCACGGCCGCGTGTAGTTTGCCCTTAGGCCCCGTGATTACGCCGGTTGCGAGAAGAGCATGCGGTGTGCGCGCGACACGCGCGTTAGATGCCGGATCGGAGAGCTCCTTCCGGGCTAATGTTCGTGAGTACACCATTTCTTCCGATTTAGAGCCGGACTTGGGTACTCTCCGTAAGTCCAGATTAGCAAGGGTAAGAGGCCCTTGAGGACATCCTTGGGATCGGTTTTTGAGTGATCAACCGGTGAGGAGAAAGACCCTCGAGATGTCCCGGGATTGGTTAGGATAACCAATCATTAGGCCGGAAGTAGGAGACTTCCGATGACTCAGATCTTTCTTTGTAAGCTCGTTGAGCTATGATGCATGTTGGTAGTTTGTTTGCTTGCATGCTTTGGTTCTAGATGATTGATTATATCGTATTGTACCCCGGTTGGGGATTCTTACTTGAGTAATTCGTTACTCACCCTTACTTATCTTTCAGAAACCATGGCGCGAGGCAGATGATGGTGGAGGAGGAGCTGTGATCATGGAAACCCGTTCTTCAACTCTGAGATTTATGTTTATGTTTTAAATGTCCTCTGAATGCATGTAGTTGGGCACGGAGCCCTAGGTTGTTTTATGAATGTATTTCCGGATTCTAGCATTGTTGTAAATGTTGTAAAGTTGTATGTTTTTAATAAATCTCGATCGAGTAAGTTTTGGAAATGTTTTTGTCTTGGAACAGTGCTTGGAAACAGGGACGAGTTTCAAGAATTTTGTATTGACTTTTAAATGAACTCTTGCTGGTTTTTGGTTTTTACTTAGAATCAAAGAAGCTTGACCCTATTGCAAATTCTAGTATGTTGATTTGTATGCATGCATTGAGGTAAGGGCCCATTTAGAGCCCATTCTGGTCGGGTCCTTACGGTTGGTATCGAGCTCAGAGTCATAGATTCTCAGACCGACCTTTTGTTGTAGGTCGTTTTTCCATGATCATCAAGACACTCAAGCGACGGTCATCAGGTACGCCTAAGTTACTGTTTTAAAGAAAAGGGGTAAGAATTTACAATACTTTTCATCTAGCTTTTATGCCTTGTGTTGTGTAGCGGAGACGAGCAGGTTCTGACTCGTTGTTGGTTTGGGCTTAGTGAGCCATCATGCCAACTTTTCGCATGATCTGAGTAGTTTGTTTAGCAGCTTGTTGAGGTATCCAGATAGATTCGGATGCCCCTGGGACGTCGTCCCCGAGGGAGGTAGAGCTTAGACTCCCGTTGGCCATGTGTGGCCCGATGGTCGCTTTTCCCCTAGTGAGAGGGTGGAGGTGCTTCGTGCAGATCGCCAGTATGTTGATCGCACCCAGAGGAGCAGGACGCTTGGCAGGTTCGACCGAGGAGTTGGACCGATCGTGTTGATATTGATGTTGATTTGAATGCATGCATTGAGGTAAGGGCCCATTTAGAGCCCCATTCGGGTCGGGTCCTTACACCGCACCATGCCCAGCCCTTGCCGCACCAACCCCAGCTGAGCCACCACACCCTAGCCGCACCAGCCCTGCACAGCCCACGCTCAGATCGCTCAGCCCTTGCCCGATCGCGGCAGATCGCCCGCACACCACTGCATTGCACCCACGCCCGACGCGCGTTGTATCGCCCGGCCAGTGCGCGCCCAGACGCGTTGCATCGCCTTCCCGGCCGAAGCGCGCCCGACGCGCGCGCTGCGCGTTGCTTCGCACCAGCGCGCGCGCGCGCGCGCGCGCTCGCTGCTCGCTGCTGCCGCCCGCGTCGCGCCAGCGCCGCTGCTTTGCCGCCGACAGACGCGTCGCCGCTCGGCTATTCCTCACGGACACACGACGCCGCGCGCGCGCGCCCGGCCAGCGTGTTTACTTGCTGCGCGCGGCTCAAGCGTCGCCGACGTCCCGCCTCGCTAGCGCCAGCGCCAGCGCCATTGCGATGCAGCGCGCGGCGCCGCGGTCCGCTTGTCCATCTTGACGGACGACCGCACTCGCCGCCGTCTTTGGTTGGGGCGTGACCTTGTGTCTTCTCGGTCGGTAATTCCTGAGTCTTTTCTCCTTTGGGCACTAGGATGTTGGCTGCTGTTTATTTAATTAGGTTGTTTTTACTAAAATGCTTAGGTTGCTCGGTTTCGCTTTAAAGCTCGAGGGTCATTATTTGATTGTGAAAGTTATTTCTGCTCGTTTCCAGGTAAGGATTTCTTACCGTGGTTGTGTGGACCCTGCGATGCTTTCTTGATTGTGCCTTATATGCATGTTTACTTCTATGAACATGATTAGTGGATAGGACAGCTTGTGATTACACTCTTGCTAGCATGTTTGCCTGTTTGTACATGTTAGTGCCATGCTAGGATTGGTCTTCCAGCATGCTTGAGATTCCTGCTTTAAGTTCGTAGTATCATGCTAGGTTATGTGTGATTGATGTTGTTATGTATGTCTAGCCAGGAATCATTTATTTTGTACTCCTAGCTAGTATAGTAGGGTTTGTCATCATCTAGAGGCTGAGAGCGGACATAACGTACTTTGTCCCCACCGGTCGGGTGTAGAGCGAAGCATAACGTACATTGCTTCCCCCCGGCAGCCGATGTGGATTTAGCTACCGCATCGGCATAAGCCTAGTTTGTTGCCTGCTAGAGCGGAACCCCGCCAGCGGTGCAAGCTCGCCTTGGCGGTTCTTAGCCAGTCGGTGGTACAGTGCCGCAGATGAGTGCCGAGGGCCTCGCACTACTTTGTTCAGTGACACCGTTTCCGAGTCTTTAGGCATGCGTACCTGGCCCGCGTAGTTTGTACTTAGGCCCCCACATTTACGCCGGTTGCAGCAGCATGCGGTGTGCGCGCACACGCGTTAGTGGCCGGTTCGGAGAGCTCCCCCGGGCTAATGTTCGTGAGTACACCTGTTCCTTCCAGTTTAGAGCCGGACTTGGGTACTCTCCGATAGTCCGGATTTGTTAGCGAGGGTAAGAGTCCCAGCGACACCCATTGGGATTGGCTTTTGAGTGATCATATGGTCGAGGAGAAAGACCCTCGAGGGTGTCGGACATCTTTGGGATCGGTTTTTGAGGTGATCAATTGGCGAGAGGAGAAAGACCTCGGAGATGTCCTGAGTGATTGGTTATGAGAGCCAATCATTAGGCGGAAGTAGGAGACTTACGAGGATTCCAGTTCTCGCCTTGTAAGCTCGTTGAGCTATGATGCGTGTTGGTAATTGTTTGCATGTATACTAGGGTGCGGATGATTGATGTATCGTATTGTACCCCGGTTGGGGATTCTTCTGAGTATGTTTATACTCACCCTTATTTCTCGTGGTTTTCCACCAAGTAACTTGGAGCAAAGACCTGGGACGGCTAAGCGGAGGGAGCTAATTGATTATGGGAGCCGGCACTCTGTCTTTTATTGTTTGCATAATTTGTTCGGCATGTAGACGGACAGGAGTCCTAGGGGGACGTTTTTAAAAGTTGTTTAAATTGTATTGTATGATTTTATAAACACTGGCCAGGCTTGTTTTACTTTGTTGGCTTTGCTTAAATGAAGGTTGTTGTTTATGTTCTAAGTGTCCCCACTTTTAAATGTTTTGAAAGGTTTTAACTTGCATGCTGAGTGAGAACCTAGGTTTAGGACCGTGTTTTGGGTGGGTTCTTACACCGATCCTCCGAGGCGCCAACACTGGCGCAGACGCGTCGTTTCTTCACTTAGCAAAACTCTCATCGCACTTCTTATCCCAAACGAAATCGACGCCCTTTCGCCAACCGATTAAGCGGGCCGCTATTGCGAAAATTTTTGAACGAAGCGTCGGTAATATCCGGCCAGACCTAGAAAGCTACGATTGTCTGACACAGTCGTCGGCCTGGCCCATGAACTAACGGCCTCTATCTTTGAAGGGTCCACAACCACTCCCTCCTTAGACACAACGTGTCCTAGAAAAGCTACCTCCTCAAGCCAAAAGTCACACTTTGAAAACTTCGCATAGAGCTGGTTCTCACGCAAGGCTGACAAAATCTGCCATAGGTGCGAAGCATGGTCCTCCTTAGACCTAGAGTACACAAGAATGTCGTCTATGAATACGATGACAAAGCGGTCCAAGAATGCCTTGAACACTGTACATCATGTCCATGAATTTCTTTGGGGCGTTCATCATCCAAGGACATGACTACGAACTCGTAGTGACCATACCTCGACACGAAAAGTTTGTTTTAAGGATATCGCATCCGGATCCTTAATCGATGGTAGCCGACCTTAAGTCAATCTTCGAGAACACACAAGCTCCCTGGAGCTGGTCAAACAGGTCATCGATACGTGGCAGTGGATACTTGTTCTTGATAGTCACCTTGTTCAGTTCCCTCTAATCGATGCATAGACGCATCGAGCCATCCTTTTTTCTTAACAAATAGCACGGGTGCTCCCCACGAGGACACACTTGGCCTAATAAATCCTCTGTCAAGCAACTCCTGCAACTGCTCCTTTAGCTCTTTCAGTTCAGCTGGCGCCATACGATAAGGAGCTTTCGAAATAGGACGAGTCCCTGGCTCAAGCTCTATTGAGAAATCCACCTCCCTCTTTGGCGGCGAGACTGGGCAACTCTTCAGAAAAACATCGCAAACTCTTTGAATGGGCACTTGCTCAACAGGTAACTAATCACGGTTCTCTCCGGTCAACTTAGCTAAGAAACCCCAAGCTCCTCGAGCTAGCAAACGGTGAGCTTTAACTGCCGAAATCAGTGGCGGACACACCCCACTCTGGGTTCCCCGAAATTTAAAGCTAGGCCTACCTGGCGGCCCGAACACTACCTCTTTTCGGCGGCAGTCAATAATAGCGTGGTTATCAGCCAACCAATCCATACCGAGAATTACGTCAAAACAACTCATAGTTAACACTAAGAGCGTAACCTGCAGAGACTCGTCGGATACCTGTATCCGACCATCCCTTACCTACTGGCTAGCCAACATACTAACTCCCGAGGGAGTAGCAACCGATAACTCAAATCCTAGGGGCTCTAAAATCATGCAAGCATGCTCAGTAAACACAACCGAAATAAAAGAATGTGTGGAACCCGAATCAAACAACACAGAGGCAAGGTGGTCAAGAACTAGGAGCGTACCTGCCACCGCGGCCCCGGCTTTCTCCGCCTCCTGGCGGGTCGTAGCATACACTCTCCCCTGCTGCTGAGCTGGCTGCGCCACCACTTCTTTCTGATTGCAATGTCGGGCCTGATGCCCCTCCTTACCACAGTTATGGCAAGCTCTAGGGTTACCACAACAAGGTCCCCAATGTTGCTTCCCACAGGATCTACAATACGGTGGCGGCCTCCCTACGCCCTATTGGCGAGGCTGATCACGGTTACGGTCCCGATGCTGATCTATGCCATGATAAGTACTCTGGCGGCGCTGACCTCCCCCAAGGCCATTACTTCCCGAGTCAAACTTACGTTTCTGGCCCAAGTACACTGGGGCCTTCTGCACCACGGTACTAGCTACCTGCTCTAGAGGGTACTTCCCATCATAAATCGCCACCAACTGTACTACCTTTGCAAAAGCTCTGGGGCCTGCGCCCTAACATCCTGAGACACTCCCTGTCTCAAACCTGCAATGAACTTCCTGATCTTCAGCTCAGGGGTAGCAATCAAAGCTGGCGCTGAAGTACCCATATTCCGAAAACTTTTTCTCATACACCTCTATCGAGTCAGACCCCTGCTTAAGGTTTGAAAACAGCTCAATCATCTTTTCTTGGGCTTCTTCACTGATAAATTTTGCCTTGAACTCGGCCTTGAAGAATTCCCAGGTGGTAGGTGGAGACCCAGCCGGCCTCTCACTCAAGGTGGAATCCCACCACCACTTAGCTGTACTAGCTAAAACATGAGCTGCACATCGAGCTCGCTGCACCTCAGGACAAGCCATCACCATAAATGTATATTCCAGCTCAGCAATCCACCTGGCAGCTACCAATGGTTCTCCAGGGGCACTGAACTTCTCGGGCTTCCAATTGACAAAATCCCTCAGCCACTTGCCTAGATCCTCAGCACCTTCCGCCACAACGGCCTCTTTCACAATTGGCCACTTGAAAGTGGAGGTACCGTGGCACTGTCGTCCTCTGCTGAACCAACTCGGTTAGCTGCTCTATCTGAATTCGGGACTCCTCCCTCTGTGCAGCTAACAGAGCCTGCGTCTCAGCTCTCTTCTCGGCCCTCTGATCAGACAGCAACCCAACCATAAGAGCCCTCATGGACTCCACAAAAGTAACTCCCAGTGCAGCCTCCCGAGGCTGAGTTGCCTCCACGCCCTCTCCGAGCAACAAAGTAGAAGGGCCTGTAGGTGGCCTAACATCAGCATCAGCTTGGGACGACGTCCCTCCCGTGTCAGAATCAATACGAATGCCCTGGCTGGTCGGCCTTGAGCCTCCCCGCCTCTACGAGTGATCGCATCTCGACAATCTACACCCAAACCAACAATGAGTCGTAACACGTTTTCCTGCTCCACAACAACAAGTCATATACATGCAAGGTGCAAACGGTATTGTAATTCGTAACCCTTAACCTTAAACTTACGGACATACACGATGGTGGTGAGAGGCGATGATCATGGAAAACAACCTACAAGCTGCGCAGTCAGTCTACAAAACCTATAACTCGAGCTCGATACCAAAGCTGTAAGGACCCGACCAGAAGCGGTCTCTAACCTAGATCCTTACTTAGCATGCATGATTAAGAATGGAAAACATCATTGAGTTCCCAATTTAAAACCTTGTAATCAACAATTTAAAACAAAAACATAGTTCCAATAAAGAAAACCAATAATAAATAAGTGAGTGATGATCAAGTACTTTCTTAAAAATCAATCAAAGGCAGTTCAAGAAACATAAAATAGTTTTTGAGTGCTTTTCCTAGGGACCCAAGTCCCACTACATGCTAAATCATAAAAACAATAAAAGGAACGTGCAACTCGTCAGTCGGCTATCCATGATCATCCAGCAGCCTCCTCCTAGCCATCCAGCCTCTGTCCCAAGTTACCTGGTGGAAAACCACAGAAAATAAGTGGAGCAACGAGTTACTCAGTAAGAATCCCCAACCGGGGTATAATACGAAAACATCTCATTTAGCACAAGCACATGCAACCATACAACGACTTGGAGCAAATAGTTGGGTTAGACCATACGCCCCTCTTGGAGCTTGCCTATTCGAAGGCTTACAGCTATAAACTACCCTAGGTTCTACACCTGGATGCCCTTCGGGCCTTACTCAACCTAGGACTCAGTGCTGCCCATCGGGGTCTTATACACCTAGGATGCTCATCGGGGTCTTACACCTCCAACTCAGTGATGCCCATCGGGGTCTTATACACCTAGGATGCCCATCGGGGTCTTACACCTCCAACTCAGTGATGCCCATCGGGGTCTTATACACCTAGGATGCCCATCGGGGTCTTACACCTCAAACTCAGTGATGCCCATCGGGGTCTTATTGTAACGGCCCAGTTTTCTATTTCAGTTTCCATGGTGTTTCTGGTTCATTATTCGGATGCTCGGATGGGCCGTTAGAGTTTTTTTAACCCTTAGGGGTATTTTGGTCTTTTTGCCCCCGGTAAGGGTTTTGTGGATTTTCAAGACTTCGGGGTCACTCCTGCCCTTGTCGAGGCTTGATTGTTGTTGGTTGCAGGACCCAAGAAGTTCAGGCTAGTTGGTTGGAATTTGGAGGTGATTTCGTAATTAACAAAATTATTGTTAATTTAAGTGCTTCCATTGGGATTTAAACCCTTGCCCTTGATGGTTATTTGGAAGCTTGGTTTAAATGAGTTTTAATAAGGAGAAAGGGTTGCTTCAGCCGGGAATCGAAGGAGGAAGCCCGGGGAAGAGATTTAGGTCACCAAGACCTATTTAAATTAGGAAAAGGAAAGAAAATCAAGAAAATCCCATTCCCCTTGTTTTAACTCTCTCTCTCTCCTTGCCGACCTCACCAAGAAACCCAACCGAGCCGCCCCGAGCCACCAGCCCCAGCAGCCCCCGCCGCATCCATCGCCTGTCGCCCGACCATCAGCCCGGCCGCCCGACCATCACTCGCCGCCTACGCCGAGCAAGCGGCGCAGACTGTCTCGCTCGCTGCGTGCGTGCCAGCGCCGCGCCTAACGCGGCTCGCGCCAGACGATCATGTTGTTGCGCCGCCCGTCGTCCGCGCGCTGTTTCCTCGCCCGCGCGCCGATGCCGGTCCCCCAAGATGCCCAGGCATGCCAGCGCCCGGCCAGCGCCCGATCGCTCGCCTAAGCGCACGTCCTGTGTAACGACCAGACCCGGATGGGGTTCTAAAATGGGCCGTTAACTAAATGCATGCAAAAGGAAATCATAAGAGTGGGAAAACATTTAAACAAACTAAACATTCATTTACAAAATAGTTACTGATCAGTATTTTTCTTAAAATCATCAAAACAGTTCAAACCATAAGTTTTCCATACTGACCGAAATCCATTTACATGTCAGATTCAAAATAAAACAAAATAAGACACGACAGAGTGTCAAGAAGACATCCATGATCTCCCGGCTACCTCCCTTAGCCACCCGGTCTTTGTCCTAAGTTACCCGAAAGATAAAGTAAGGGTGAGTATAAAAATACTCAAGAAGAATCCCCAACCGGAAGTGCGATACGATGCAATCAATCATCTAGCAACCTAGTACATGTGCAAACAGATATCAACACAGATCTTGCTCAACGAGCTTAAAAGGCAAAATCGAGTCTTGAAGTCTCCTACTTCGGCCTAATGATTGGTTCTCATAACCAATCCGGGACATCTCGAGGGTCTTTCTCCCTCGGCCGGTTGATCACTCAAAACCAATCCCAAAGATGTCCTCAAGGGCCTCTTACCCTTGCTAATAAACTGGACTATCGGAGAGTACCCAAGTCCGGCTCTAAAGCGGAAGGAATGGTGTACTCACGACATTAGCCTGGAGGAGCACTCCGGCCGGCTACTAACGCGTGTGCACGCACTGCTGCGCATGCTCTTTCGCAACCGGCGTAAATGCGGGGCCTAAGGGGCAACCACGCGGGCAGTGTACGCATGCCTAAAACTTGGAAGCGGTGTCGCGATCACGGTGGCGCGAGGCCCTCGGCGCTCTCTGTGCGGCTGATCCACCGACACAGAAGCTAAGAAACGGCCAAGGTAGGCTTACACCGTTGGCAGGGTTCCTCTCTAGCAGGCTACAAACTAGGCTTAGGCCGATGAGGTAGCTAATTCTCATTGGGCTGCGGAGGGGAAGCAATATACGTTATGCCTCGCTCTACCCCGACCGGTGGGGACAAAGTATGCGTTGTGTCCACTCTCACCTCTGGATGAAGACAAACCCTACAACACTAGCTAAGAGTCAGAGTGAGAGATTCCTGGCTAACATATACATTAGACATCAATCATACATATCCTATCATGATACTAAGAACTTAAAGCAGGAATCTCGAGCATGCTGGAAGAACAAACCTAGCATGGCACTAACATGTACAACAGGCAAACATGCTAGCAAGAATTCAATCACAAGCTATCCTATCCACTAACATGCTCATAAAAGTAAGCAGGCATACGAGGCACAATCAAGAAAGCATCGCAGGGTCCACACAACCACGGTAAGAGATCCTTACCTGGAAACAAGCAGAAAATAATAATTATCACGACCAACGATTAATGACCCTCGAGCTTTAATCGAATCTCGAACAACCTAAGCATTTCAATAAAACACCCAATTTAATTACAAATCAGTGACCAACAACTCGGAGTCCAAAGAGGGAAAAGACTGGGAATTACCAACCGAGAAGCACAAGGCTCGGCCAAGACAACACACGGGCAGGGTGGTGGCAGACTAAATGGGTGGCTAGGCGCACTGACACTGGCGGGGAGGCTCATTGGGGCGTGGCTGGCTCGGCGAGGAGCTCATTTGAGGCGGCGCGCGCGCGGACGAGCAATAGGGACGCGATGGCGCGTGGCGAGGCTCGGCTAGGAGGAGGCACGCAAGGCGGGGGCTCGGACGCTCTGAGAGACACACGCACGCAGCGCGGGCAAGGCTCGGACGACACACCGGGCGACAGGGACACGCGCGCGCGCTGCTGCAGTGCGGTGGTGGAAAATGGGTCATGAGCTAGGTCTCGACTTGGGGCGGTCTTTGGAACGAGGTGGCTCATGCGGTGCGGTGGGTGGTGGTGGGCGAGCAAGGGCTCGGGTGAGGGCTAAGGTCGGGTGAGGAGGAGAGAGAGAGAGAGAGAAAAGGAAAAATAAAACACATGGGAAAAATGGGGAAAAATTCTTATTTTAATAATTTCCTTTTTCCTTTTTCTTTTCTCTTTAATTAAATTCCAAACTTATCCAAATAAATCCAATTTATCCATTTTCCAATTTTTCCAAAAATCCTTAAATCTCATTTTGGCTTCCTCTTCGAGACCTTTGAAGCAAATCTTTCCAATAATAAAACTCACTTATAAATCACTAAGGCAAAGGTTCAAATCCCAAATCTGACCGAGAGAAAAAGACCAAAATACCCCTAAGGGTTAAAATGCTCTAACGGCCCAACCGATTGCCCTAATACTGAACCGAGAGTACCTGAATAACCGGAATGGAAAACTGGGTCGTTACAATACTCCCTCCTTTAAAGACTTTCGTCCTCGAAAGTCCTAAGACTGGAACAGCTCAGGGTAATGAGTCCTCATCTCATCCTCTAGCTCCCACGTCGCTTCCTCTGCCCTCTGATGCCTCCAAAGAACCTTTACTAAGCTTATCTCTCGGTTGCGCAAAACCTTGCGCTCACGAGCCAAAATCTGAACGGGCTTCTCCTCGAAGGATAAATCTTCACTTAACTCTAAAGGCTCATGCTCTAACACATGCGATGGATCTGCCACGTACTGCCTCAGCATCGAAACATGGAACACATTATGCACCGCTGCCAAAGACGGGGGCAAGGCTAACCGATAGGCCACTGCTTCGATCCGCTCAAGGATCTCAAAAGGCCCTACAAACCATGGGCTCAATTTGCCTTTCTTTCCAAACCTTAACACACCACGCATTGGTGCTATTTTCAGAAAAACATGTTGACCAACCTCAAACTCCAAATCTCTCGCCTCACATCGGCGTAACTTTTTCTCGCCTACTTTGATTTGTTAACATGCGAGCCCTAATCTTCTCGCGCAGTGTCGTTTGACATCTCGAAGTAACTCGGGTCCCAGAACACATCTATCACCAACCTCTTCCCAAAACACTCGGGGATCTACAACGCTTACCATACAGCGCTTCAAAAGGAGCCATGAGATAATAGTCGATCGATTTGTTGTTGTAAGCGAACTCCATCAAATATGTGATCTTGGTCCCAAGCTGCTGGAAAGTCCAAAACACATGCTCTCAACATATCTTCCAGAATCGATTCACCCTCTCGCCCCACGACCATCGGTTTGAGGGTGAAAGGCGATCTTGAAAGTTGCACTCGATTCCCATACCTTCTCAGGCGCTCTCCGAAGCGGGATGTGAACCGAGAATCCCGATCGACACTATCTTCGCGGTACCCGTGGTACCGAACAATCTACTCCAAAAATAATCGCCCTTTGCTCCACGGTATAATTAATCCTGCCGGGGATAAAGTGGGCACTCTTAATCGATCGGTCCACAATTACCGGATCAGGTAAACCCTCTCGGTGTTCTCGGCAACCACGAGATATAATCCATCGAAATCTCGCCCCACTTCCATTGTGGAACACTCAACGGCCGCAACCAACCGCGGGCTTCATGTCAGGAGCCTTCACTTGGCGACAAGTGAGACACCGCTAACAAACTCGGCTATGTCCTCTTCATACCCATCCACCAAAACGTCCGCTTGAGATCTCGATACATCTTGGTACCTCCACGGGTGCCAAGTGAAAGGGGAACTATGCGGCGAGCAACTCGGCTCGAATCCTCGCTACCTCGAGAACGCACAACCGACCTCGTATCTCAAGCCTGCATGCGGTGCTACAACAAAGTCAAAATCACCATCCGCCTCGACTCTCTCAAGCAATCTCTTTAACTTGGGATCACTTAGCCGATCGTCGATGATCCTCTCGCTTAAGCGGCGGTGAATCGATAACTGGGCTACCCGGTCAGTAACCTCTCCTAACAAAGCTCGCGCGATACTGGTGGCTCAAACTCCTTCCGCAATTCAACTCGAGAGCTCAAAGCAAAGCTGCGGAATGCGACGTCTTCCTACTCGATTGCATCACCCACGACGTTGGCCTTTCCGGATGATACAAGATCTCACGATCGTAGTCCTTTACCAACTCGAGCCATCTTCTCGCCTCATGTTCAAATCCTTACGAGTGAAGAAATACTTAAGGCTCGGTGGTCCGTGAATAGTTGAATCCTTTCACCATACAAGTAGTGCCTCCAAATCTTTAGGGCAAAAACAAGCTATGACCAACTCCATATCATGAGTTGGGTAATTCTTCTCATAGGGCTTCAGCTGCCGGGAAGCATAAGCTATCACCTTTCCATCTTTGCATCAACACACACCTAAACCATACTTGGATGCATCACTTTGTAAACTACGAAACCTCATGTTCCCTCAGAACCGCCAACACCAGTCTTGATGTCAAATCGTGTGCTTAAGCCGGGCAAAACTTTCCTCACATCTAGCATCCCAAACAAAGTCAACACCCTTCTTGGTCGACGGGTTAAGGGGGTTTGCCTTAACGGAAAAGTCTTTCACGAAACGCCGAGATAATAACTCGCCATACCAGAGAAAAATGCGAATCTCGGTGATGTTGTTGTGGTCCGCCCATGAACTGATCGCCTCTATCTTTATGGGGTCCACCGCTATACCATCTACCGAAACAATATGACCAAGGAAAGCTACTTTCTCTAGCCGTAACTCACACTTAGAGAACTTTGCGAACAAGCGATTTTCTCGCAATAATCTTTGCCAAAACTTGCCTCAAATGCGAAGCATGGTCCTCTTTTGTCTTGGAATAAATCAAAATGTCGTCTATGAATACGATGACAAAGTTATCCAAGAATGCCTTGAACACTCTGTCCATCATGTCCATAAACGCTGCAGGGGCGTTCGTTAATCCAAAAGACATAACCACGAACTCATAATGACCATACCTCGATCCGAACGCGGTCTTAGGGATATCTCGCATCCCGAATCCTCGGTGATGGTACCACGACCTCAAATCAATCTTAGAAAATACTGAGGCTCCCTGAAGCTGATCGAATAGATCATCAATACGCGGCAGGGGATACTTATTCTTCACCGTGACTTTATTCAGCTCTCTATAATCTATACATAATCGCATGGATCCATCCTTCTTCTTAACAAACAAGACAGGTGCTCCCCACGGGGACACACTCGGCCGAACGAAACCTCGATCCAAAGAACTCTTGCAAGCGCACTTTGAGTTCTTTCAACTCGGTGGCGCCATACGATACGGGGCTTTAGAAATAGGAAGAGTCCACGGGCCCGGCTCAATGGTGAAGTCTAACTCCCTCTTCGGGGGTAAACCCGGTAACTCCTCAGGGAAAACATCTACAAATTCTTGCACCACAGGGACCATGTCAACAGACAACGCAGAACTATCATCTCCTGACAGCTTTGCTAAGAAACCCAAAGCTCCTCGAGCTAACAATCTATGGGCTTTCACTGCTGAGATCAATGGCGGGACAATTCCGCCCTGAACACCGCGAAACTTGAAACTTGGCCACGAGGTGGCCTGAACACAACTTCTTTTCGGCGGCAGTCTATCAAAGCATGGTTCTCCGCCAACCAATCCATACCAAGGATCACATCAAAACCGCTCATAGACAGAACTAGGAGGGTAGCATCTAGAGTCTTATCAGATATCTGAACCCGGCCACTCTTAACTCTCATCGCTAGCTAACAAACTTACTCCCAGGGAGTGGCAACACACTGACTCAAACCCTAAAGGTTCGAGTTCCACACAAGCTTGTCTAACAAATGCATAAGATATAAAAGAATGGGTCGAACCCAAATCAAACAACACAAATGCATAATGCTCTAAGACAAGTAGCGCACTGCAGAATCGCATTGTCAAGACGCTCCGCCTCTGGCGAGTAGTGGCAAACACCCGGCCCGCTCTTTGGACCGGTCCTCTTCTTCTTTGCTACATTTCGAGTGTACGATCTCGGCCATATGCCCTTCCCGCCACATCGTAGCAAGCCTTGGGCGATGCCCCACACAAACCAAAATGAGTCTTTCCGCACTTGATGCACCGAGAGTGGCCGCTTGACCCCGCCTGCTGGCGATCCTTGGTTTCTATCTCCGAGGTCGGCGCGATCCGACTTTAAACTGGCGCCCGGATGGCGAGTCTGCCGCCCACCGAGCGGAAACCACTAGAAGACCCAAACTTCCTCTTATGTCGAGAATCTTTCTTGAGCAGTGAACTAATCGAGCTGGAGCAACATAATCTCTGCAGATTGGCGGATACTTCGAATTATAGATCGTGGCCAACTCCATTTGCTCGGTCATAACTCTCGAGAGCGAGTGCTCGAACATCCTGAGCAACCTCCTTCCTCAGCCCACAAATGAATTTCTTAGTCTTGAGCTCCTCGATTGCAACGAGCTCCGGGGCGAAATAACTATACTCGAGAGAACTTCTTTTCATAGGCAATATCTTTGTCGTAACCTGTTTTGATTCGAGAAGGCCTCTGCCATCTCCTGCTTGAGCCTCGTCATTAACATACTTAGCTCTCGAACTTCGTTCTAAAGAACTCCTGTGTGGGTGGAGAAGACCCATCTGGTCTAGCTCTATTTTTGGACTCCCACCACCACTCGGCCGGTGTCGGTGAGAACATGGGCCGCACATCTTGGCCTCTGCACATCTGGGCATCCCATAACTCTAAAGATGTACTCCATCCTTGCCAACCACCGATCGCCACAAATGGGTTCTCTGAAGCATCAAATTCCTTCGGCTTCCACTTGGTGAAATCTTTCAACCACTTGCCAAATTCAGCAGCTCCCTCTTCGCTATCTAGAGAATCACTGGTCCTGCTGACCTCGACCCACCTGAGTTGAGCTACCGCTCATCGGAGCTACTGGGCTCTTTGGAGCTACTAGGGGTGTCTCTTTGTATAAGCCGGGTCAATTGGGCTATCTGTGCCCTAGACTCCTCTCTCTCTATTTGCTAGCTGCGCTTTGAGTCTCGACTCTCTGCTCGGCCATTAGGCCCATCATCATATCTCTCTCATAGCGAAACATCTCCCCTTGGAGCTACAACTTGAGGCATAGCAGCCTCCACCCCTACACTGGGCAAGCTAGCATCTGGAGCCACGGGCGACCTACGAGCCCGATAAACCCTAGCGGCTGGCTCTACAACATCAGAATTTGCAGTTCCGGATGGACCTGCTCCACTGCGTGTAACCGGCATACTGGCGATCTACACGAAAACCACTACGGGTTAGCAACTCTCGGACTCCCTCGCCAACAAGGATAATGCATGTGTCTTGCATAAAGTATCGTAAACAAAACCCTTAGCTTAAAGGACTTAGACAAACTGGCGCCGTGGAGTGCCTAGGAGATCATGGGAACACAACCTACAAACAAAGTTAGTCTACGAATCTATGACTTTGTGCTCTCGATACCAAAAAATCAGAACGGCCAGGACTTGGATGGGGTTCTAAAATGGGCCGTTAACTAAATGCATGCAAAAGGAAATCATAAGAGTGGGAAAACATTTAAACAAACTAAACATTCATTTACAAAATAGTTACTGATCAGTATTTTTCTTCAAATCATCAAAACAGTTCAAACCATAAGTTTTCCATACAGACCAAAATCCATTTACATGTTGTTATCAAAATAAAACAAAATAAGACACGACAGAGTGTCAGCAGCATCCATGATCTCCCGGCTACCTCCCTTAGCCACCTCGGTCTTTGTCCCGAGTTACACGAAAGATAAAGTAAGGGTGAGTATAAAAATACTCGTAAGAATCCCCAACCGAGTACGATACGATGCAATCAATCATCTAGCAACCTAGTACACGTGCAAACAGATATCAACACAGATCTTGCTCAACGAGCTTAAAAGGCAAAAGCGAGTCTTTGAAGTCTCCTACTTCCGGCCTAATGATTGGTTCTCATAACCAATCCCGGGACATCTCTGAGGGTCTTTCTCCCTCAGCCAGTTGATCAGCTCAAAAACCGATCCCAAAGATGTCCTCAAGGGCCTCTTACCCTTGCTAATAAATCTGGACTATCGGGAGAGTACCCAAGTCCGGCTCTAAAGCGGAAGGAATGGTGTACTCACGACATTAGCACGGAGGAGCACTCCGGGCATCGGCTACTAACGCGCGTGTGCACGCACACTGCATGCTCTTCTCGCAACCGGCGTAAATGCGGGGCCTAAGGGCAAACTACGCGGGCAGTGCACGCATGCCTAAAACTTGGAAGCGGTGTCGCGATCACGGTGGCGCGAGGCCCTCGGCGCGCTCTCTGTGCGGCTGATCCACCGACACGAAGCTAAGAACCGGCCAAGGTAGGCTTACACCGTTGGTAGGGTTCCGCTCTAGCAGGCTACAAACTAGGCTTAGGCCGATGAGGTAGCTAATTCTCATTGGCTGCTGGGAGGGGAAGCAATATACGTTATGCCTCGCTCTACCCCGACCAGGTGGGGACAAAGCACGTTGTGTCCACTCTCACCTCTGGATGAAGACAAACCCTACAACACTAGCTAAGAGTACTGAGTGAGAGATTCTGGCTAACATATACATTAGACATCAATCATACATATCCTATCATGATACTAAGAACTTAAAGCGGGAATCTCGAGCATCTTTGGAAGAACAAACCTAGCATGGCACTAACATGTACAATGAGCAAACATGCTAGCAAGAATTCAATCACAAGCTATCCTATCCACTAACATGCTCATAAAAGTAAACAGCATACGAGGCACAATCAAGAAAGCATCGCAGGGTCCACACAACCACGGTAAGAGATCCTTACCTGGAAACAAGCAGAAAATAATAATTATCACGACCAACGATTAATGACCCTCGAGCTTTAATCGAATCTCGAACAACCAAAGCATTTCAATAAAACACCCAATTTAATTACAAATCAGCAGCCAACAACTCGGAGTCCAAAGAGGGAAAAGACTCGGGAATTACCAACCGAGAAGCACAAGGCTCGGCCAAGACAACACACCGTGGCAGGCGGGTCGGCACTAAATGGGTGGGTCGGGCGCCGATGGCTCTCGGGGGCGCGCAGACACGGCAGGAGGGCTCGCTGGGCGCTGGCTGCTCTGGCAGGAGCTCGGCGGGCGCACCGGCGCGGACGAGCTCTGAGGACGCGATGGCGCGCGGGCGAGGCTCGGCTAGGAGGAGACACGCAAGCTGGGGGCTCGACGCTACAGAGACACGACGACGCGCGGGCAAGGCTCGGACGACACACCTGGGCGACAGGGGACGCGCGCGGGCGCTCTGCACGGTGCGGCTGGGGCTGGGTGAGCTAGGTCCGACTTGGGGCGGTGCTGGCACGAGGTGGCTCGCACGGTGCAGCTGGCTGGGTGGCTGGGCGAGCAAGGGCTCGGGTGAGGGCTAAGGTCGGGTGAGGAGGAGAGAGAGAGAGAGAGAGAAAAGGAAAAATAAAACACATGGGAAAAATGGGGAAAAAATTCTTATTTTAATAATTTCCTTTTTTCCTTTTTCTTTTTCTCTTTTAATTAAATTCCAAACTTATCCAAATAAATCCAATTTATCCATTTTCCAATTTTTCCAAAAATCCTTAAATCTCATTTTTGGCTTCCTCTTCGAGACCCGGCTGAAGCAAATCTTTCCAATAATAAAACTCACTTATAAATCACTTAGGCAAAGGTTCAAATCCCAAATCGATAGGAGAGCAAAAGACCAAAATACCCTAAGGGTTAAAATGCTCTAACGGCCCAACCGATTGCCCTAATACTGAACCGAGAGTACCTGAATAACTGGAATGGAAAACAGGGTCGTTACATCCTGCCTACCCACTTGCCGCCGAGAGCCTATTTTGCCAAAATTGTTGGGGCCGAGACCTAGTGCCTTCTCGGTTGGTAATTCCCGAGCCTCCACTCTTTTGGACCCTAAGTTGATTGGCTGTTGTTATTTAATTAGGATATTTTTATTAAATGCTTAGGTTGCTCGGGTTCACTTAGAAGCTCGGGAATCGCTTGGTTGGCTTATGGTAGTTATTTTCTGCTTGTTTCTAGGTAAAGATTTCTTACCGTGGTTGTGTGGACCCTACGATGCTATCATGATTGTGCCTTGTATGCTTGGTTGTTGTTATGAGTATGTTAGCTATTGAACAGCTTGTGTTTGAAATCTTGCTAGCATGTTGCTTGTTGTTCATGTTAGTGCCATGCTAGGTTTGTTCTTCCAGCATGCCATGTCTTGTGATTGTATGAAATTTCCAGTGGGTAGGTTACATGTTTTCTCTTGCTTCCAGATCGTGTTGCTCTTGTGTCGCTGATATATTTTGTTAGTTCCATGCAAGGGGTTTAATTATCTTGGCATACCTTGTTCTATTCTATCCTGTTAGTTTCCGTGCCGGGCATAGGCGGGTGATGTATTTGTAGAAGGCGTAGGGGTAACTAGTTTAGGTCCCGCCGGGTAAGACCCCGATGGACATCCTAAGTGTGTAAGTCCCGATGGGCATCACCGAGTTGGAGGTGTAAGACCGATGGGCATCCTAGGTGTGTAAGTCACGATGGGCATCACCGAGTTGGAGGTGTAAGACCCGATGGGCATCCTAGGTGTGTAAGTCCCGATGGGCATCACCGAGTTGGAGGTGTAAGACACGATGGGCATCCTAGGTGTGTAAGTCACGATGTGCATCACGAGTTGGAGGTGTAAGACCACGATGGGCATCCTAGGTGTGTAAGTCCCGATGGGCATCACCGAGTTGGAGGTGTAAGACCGATGGGCATCCTAGGTGTGTAAGTCCCGATGGGCATCACCGAGTTGGAGGTGTAAGACCACGATGGGCATCCTAGGTGTGTAAGTCTCCCGATGGGCATCATTGAGTTGGAGGTGTAAGACCCTGATGGGCATCCTAGGTGTGTAAGTCGCCGATGGGCATCACTGAGTTGGAGGTGTAAGACCCTGATGGGCATCCTAGGTGTGTAAGTCCCCGATGGGCATCACTGAGTTGGAGGTGTAAGACCCTGATGGGCATCCTAGGTGTGTAAGTCCCCGATGGGCATCACTGAGTTAGAGGTGTAAGACCCCGATGGGCATCCTAGGTGTGTAAGGCCCCACTGGGCATCACTGAGTCCTAGGTTGTGTAAGGCCCGAAGGGCATCCAAGTGTAGAACCTAGGATAGGGTGTAGATGAAAGCCTTTGAATAGGCTCGCTCTAGAAGTAGCTCATAGCCTAATTCTACCGTTTTACTCTAAGTCATTCTTTTATTTGCATGTATACTAGGGTTCTAGATGACTGATGTATCGTATTGTACCCCGGTTGGGGATTCTTACTGAGTATGTTTATACTCACCCTTATTTATGTGGTTTTTCCACCAGGTAACTTGGGACGGACACCGGGATGGCTAGCTGAGGAGCTGTTTGATCATGGGGTCATTGCCAAGCACTCTGTCGTTTATTGTTTGCATTTATTTATTCAGCATGTAGGTAGACAGGAGTCCTAGGGGAATGATGTTAAAGTTGTTTAAACTGTTTTGAATGTTCTTTTATAAATACTGGCCAGGCTTATTTTACCTTGATTGGATTTGCTTTATGAAAATTGTTGGTTATGTTTTAAGTGTTCCCCGTTTCCAAATGTTTTGAAAACGTTTTAAATATGAGCACTAAACCACTTGTTGAAATATTTAACTTGCATGCTGAGTGAGGACCTAGGTTTAGGACCGTATTCCAGGTCGGGTCCTTACACTTATACACCTAGGATGCCCATCGGGTCTTACTGACTCCAACTCGGTGATGCCCATCGGGTCTTATACACCTAGGATGCCCATCGGGTCTTACACGTCCAACTCGGTGATGCTCATCCGGGTCTTATACACCTAGGATGCCCATCGGGGTCTTACACCTCCGGATGTCCATCGGGGTCTTACCCGAGCGGGACCTACACTAGTTACCCCTACAATCCTCTACACTATACGACACTTGTCTAAACCTAACATGGATCTAACTTAACATTCAACGGAGAACATGGATTACCGGGATGGAAGAACGTAGCATGGAACTAATAGAATACAACATAAAGCATGGATATGTCGGGATAGGAGAACCCTAGCATGGAACTAGCGGAACGCAAACATAACACGAACATGAATCAAAAGCAAGCATGAAGCCTATCCACTAGAAACTCATATAGTTACAATAATCAATATGCTATCATGTGTTCGCGAGGTCCACACAACCGGGTAAGAAATCCTTACACGGAAACGAGTGGAAAGTAGCTATCACGAACCAACTAACAACCCTCGAGCTTTAAAGCGAACCCGAGCGACCTAGGCATACAATAAAATATCCTAAATAAATAAACAAGCAGATAAAATCATGAAGTCTAAAGGGTGGAGGCTCGAAATTTACCAACCGAGAAGACACACGCCTCAAGCAGCAAAGGAGAGAGAGAACGGCGCCGCTTGGTGCGGCAGGGCGCTGGCGCTGGCACTGGCGCCGGCGCTGCTCAGCCTTTGGCGCAGCAGCAGACCACCGCGAGCAGCGCGCCGGCAAAGCGTCTCGACGGCGGTGGCGTGGCGGGCGGGCTGGCAGGCTCTGGGCCAGACGCGAACGAAGCAGCGACACGTTGGGACGACGCGCGGCGAGTGAGCGGGCGACGCTGGCGGACGGCCGACACACGTCCGGTGTCTTTGGGGCGCGGCGTCGCAGATGGCAATGGCTGGGCGGCGTTGTGCGGGCGCGGAGACGGGCGGCGCTGGACTGGCTGGGGCGCACGGTGGCTCCGTGCGGTGCGGCGTTGGGCGGCAGGGGCGATGCAAGGCTGGTGTGGTGCGGCGACGAGCTAGCTGGGCAACGGCGGCGCCGAGTGACGAGGCTGAGGGTGCTGGGCGTCGGCGGCGTGGGTGAGGGGGCTGGGCGTCGGCGGCGTGGGTGAGGGGAAGAGTGAGGGTTTGCGAGAGAGAGAGTGGGGTTTTTCCTTTTTTTTTTTTTTTTTTTCTTTTCCTTCCTTCCCTAAGTTAAATAGGCTTTGGGAATCTCAAATGCCCTTCCCAAGGCTTTCCCCCTTCGAGCCCTTGCCAACGCATTTATTTTTTTTCCTTAATTAATTCCAAACTCCCTTCCCTCTTTGAGGCTAAGGGTTCGAGCCCTCCTATTCTTTTTTTTTTAAACTAATTTCCATTTAATGGAAATCTGGGCTGTTACAACCTGAAGCAGGGATCTGATTCGATTGAGGAGTATGAGAGGAAATTCTCGGAGTATGGATATTTTGCTCTGCAGCTGATAGCTACCCCTGAGTTGAAGATAAGGAAGTTTATTTCCGGTCTGAGGCAAGGTGTGTCCCAGGATGTCAGAGCACAGGCCCCCGACACTTATGCTAAGGCAGTGTAGTTGGCGACCATTTATAATTGGAAGTACCCAGTTGAGCAGGTTTTCGCCGCTCTGGTTCAGCATCCTATCCCAGCTACAGCGGGGCAGAAGAGGAAGTTTGACTTCAGAGGAGGCGGCCAGCGCCGCCAAGAGCAGTATCATAACCGGGATAAGCGTAGAGCATCGGTTCGCTTCTAGCCTCGCCAGTAGGGCGCTCCTCGACAGATTCCCGTATGTGCTACTTGTCAGAGAGCCCACACAGGAGTTTTTCAGGCAGGGACCAGACTTTGTGTACCGCTGTGGTAAGGAGGGACCAGACATTGTTATAGATCATAGCTCAACGAGCTTACAAGGCAAGATCCGGAATCCTCGGAATTCTCCTACTTTCGGCCTAATGATTGGTTCTCATAACCAATCTCGAGACATCCTTGAGGGTCTTTCTCCTCGGCCAAATGATCACTCAAAACCGATCCCAATAGATGTCTGACACCCTCGACCATATGATCAGCTCAAAACCAATCCCAATGGGCGTCCTCAAGGGCCTCTTACCCTCGCTAATAAATATGGACTAGCGAGAGAGTACCCAAGTCCGGCTCTAAAGCGGAAGGCGGTGTACTCACAAACATTAGCAGGGGAGCTCTCGAATCGGCGGCGACTAACGCGTGTGCGCGCACACCGCATGCTGTTGCAACAGGCGTAAATGTGGGGCCCTAAGTACAAACTACGTGGGCCAGGTATACATGCCTAAAGACTCGGAAGCGGTGTCACTGAACACAGTAGTGCCAGGCCCTTGGCACTCATCTGTGCAGCCTGTACCACCGATCTGAATCTAAGAACTGGCCAAGGCAGGCTTGCACCGTTGGAAGGGTTTTGCTCTAGCAGGCTACAAACTAGGCTTATGCCGATGTGGTAGCTACATCCACATCGACGGCCGGGGGGGGGGGGGAAGCAATGTACGTTATGCTTGGCTCTAACACCCGACCCGCGGGGACAAAGTACGTTATGTCCGCTCTCAGCCTCTGGATGATGACAAACCCTACTATGCTATCTAAGAGTAAAGAGTAAATGATTCCTGGCTAACATACAATAAAACACATCAATCACACTTAACCTAGCATGATACTACGAACTTAAAACAGGAATCATTAGCATGCTGGAAGAACAAACCTAGCATGGCACTAACATGTACAATCAGACAAACATGCTAGCAAGAGATCAATCATAGCTGCCCTATCACTATCATGCTCATAACAGTCAACAAGCATACAAGGCACATCATGATAATATCGCAGGGTCCACACAACCACGGTAAGAAATCCTTACCTGGAAATAAGAAGAAATAACTATCACAAATCAACCAAGCGACCCTCGAGCTTCTAAGCGAACCCGAACAACTTAAGCATTAATAAAAACAACCTAATTAAATAAGCAGCAGCCAACAGCTTAGGACCCAAAGGAGAAAAGACTCGGGAATTACCAACTGAGAAGACACAAGGCTCGGCCCATCTCTCACAAGGCAGGCGTGTCGGCAAAGAAGGAAGCAGCTTTAAGCGCGCGCGGCAGGGACTCGCGCAGAGCCGGGCGCCCAGCGTCTGACGCGACAGAGACACGGGCGCGCTGGCGCGGGCGCTGAGGCGCCAGGGCTACGAGGAACGACGCGTGGGCGACGCGCCTGGGCTATAGGGAATGGCACGCGGGTGACGCATCTGGGCTACAGGGAACGGCGCTGAGTGGGGCGACCTGGTGCGGAGCGGGACGACGCTGGCGCGGGGCGGCTCGGCATAGTGCGGGGCTGGGCGACCTGATGCGGAGCTGCTAGGGTTTGGTTTGGGGATCGGGTTTGGTGAGAGGGAGAGAGAGAGAGAGAGAGAGAGAGAGACAAAACAAGGGGGAAATGGGATTTTTCTTTATTTTTCCATCCTTATCCTATTTTAAATAGGCCCTAAAGACCTAAAATCCCTTCCCACGACTTCCTCCTTCGAGACCCGGCTGAAGAAATCTTTTTCAATAATAAAACTCACTTAATTCAAACCCCCAAATCAACACTAAGGCAAGGGTTCAAGTCCCAAAGGAAGCACATAACTTAACAATAATTTTTCCAATAACCAAACCACTTCCAAACTTCTAAACGACTAGCCCAAACATCTTGGGTCTTGCAACCAACAACAATCAAACCTCGACAAAGCGGGAGTGACCTGAAATCACGAAAATCCACAAATCGCGCCCGTGGAGCAAAAGACCAAAATGCCCCTAAGGGTTAAAATAGCTATAACGGCTCAACAGAACAACCGAATCTTGAACTGAAAGCACCTGGAAAATCGGAATAGAAAAGCGGGCCGTTACACGGCAGGGTCGAGAGAGAGGCGAGACGCAGCATTGTTAGCCGCATGCAGATGGAAGAGTCTCGAATTCAAATAGAGCGATTGACCGAGATGGTTGATGAGGAGCTGTAGTGCCACTAGTACCACCAGACTCGCAGAGCCGATCGTGAATGAGGTCGTTGTGGCGGAAAGTGCCGAGGATGCGGGCAAGTGGTGAAGGATTTTGTCAAGTGGAAGCCCGAGAAATTTAGTGCCCCGAGAGAATCGTTAGTAGCAAACGGATGGATTGCGAGTTAGAGTACACATTCATGGTGATGGCTAGTCTCGAGGTGCGGCGAGCCGGTTGTGCGACTCACGTATTAGTTGTAATCTGGCTAAGTGGTGGTGGGATTCCACTTTGAGTTAGAGACCGGTTGGGTCTCTACACCGCCACCGGGATTTCTTCAAAAGTGAGTTCAAGGCAAAGTTTATCGATGAAGAATGTGCTTGGCCCGATTTTCTATTTCGGTTTTCGAGGTGCTTCGATTCAGATTCAGATTGTTCGGTTGGGTCATAGAAATTGCTTTTTAACCCTTGGGGGTATTTTGGTCTTTTGGCTCCCAGGGAAGGATTTGTGGATTTTCGGGACTTGAGGTCGCTCCTGCCTTTTTGAGGCTTGTTTGTTGTTGGTTGCAAGTCCCCGGATGTTTGGGCTATTCGTTTGGAAGTTCGGTTGTGATTTAGGTTTTGGCGAGTTATGGTTGGTTGAGTGCATCCTTTGGGATTCGTGCGGGCCCTTAGTGTTGATTTGGGAGTTGGATTTAAGTGAGTTTTATTTATTGGAAAAAGTTGCTTGATCGGGTCTCAAGGAGGAAGCCAGGGAAATGGGATTTTAAGGATTTTAAGGTTTTAAAAAGTGGATAAGGATGGAAAAATAATAAAAGAAAATCCCATTTTCCCTTTTATTTTTAAATCCCCATTTTTTTCCCCATTTTTCCCTTTTATTTTTTCTCTCTCTCTCTTCCTCTCACCCAACCCGAGAGCCCTAGCCCGGCCCCGAGAGCCCCTGCTCGCCCAACCTAGCCGCCCATCTCGCCCAAGCCCGAGCCCCACCGCCTAAAATTTTGTGCGCGCGCGGTGTTAGTGCCATGATAGGTTTGTTCTTCCAGCATGCTTATGATTCCTGCATAAGTTCGTAGTATCATGCTAGGTAAGTGTGATTGATGTCGATTATTGTTTGCTAGCCAACAATCATTTTCTCTGTACTCTTAGCTAGTAAAGTAGGGTTTGTCATCATCCAGAGGCTGAGAGCGGTCATAACATACTTTGTCCCCACCAGTCGGGAGTAGAGCGAGCGAAGCATAACGTACATTGCTTCCCCCCGCCCCCCCGGCCGCCGATGTGGATTTAGCTACCCACATCGGCGTAAGCCTAGTTTGTAGCCTGCTAGAGCGGAACCCTGCCATCGGTGAAAGCCTGCCCTGGCCGGTTCTTAGCTTCAGGTCGGTGGTACATGCTGCACAGATGAGTGTCGAGGGCCTCGCACTACTGTGATCAGTGACACCGCTTCCGAGTCTTAGGCATGCATACCTGGCCCGCGTAGTTTGTCCTTAGGCCCCCACTTTTACGCCGGTTGCAGCAGCATGCGGTGTGCGCGCACACGCGTTAGTCGCCAGTTTGGAGAGCTCCCCTGGGCTAATGTTTGTCAAGATACACGGTTCCTTCCAGTTTAGAGCCAGACTTCGGGTACTCTCCAGTAAGTCCAGATTTGTTAGCAAGGGTAAGAGGCCCTTGAGGACATCCTTGGGATCAGTTTTTGAGCTGATCAATTTGCAGAGTGAAAGAGACGTCGGAGATGTCCCGGGATTGGTTAGGAGAACCAATCATTAGGTCGAAGTATGAGACTTCCGAGGATTCCAGATCTTGCCTTGTAAGCTCGTTGAGCTATGATCTGTGTTGGTGGCTGTTTGCATGTATGCTAAGGTGCTAGATGACTGATGTATCGTATTGTACCCCAGTTGGGGATTCTTACTGAGTATGTTTATACTCACCCTTATTTATCTTTCAGGTAACTTGGGACAACACCAGGATGGCTAGCGGAGGGAGTTGATTGATCATGGGAGCTACCGACACTCTGTCATTTATTATTGCATTGTTTATTCATCATGTAGATCGATAGGAGTCCTAGGGGAACATTGTTTAAAAAGTTGTTTAAATTGTATTGTATGTTTTTATAAACACTGGCCAAACTTGTTTTATTTTGTTGGTTTGCTTAAATGAAAATTGTTGGTTATGTTTTAAGGGTTCCCCCTTCTCATATGTTTTGAAGAGTTTTTAAATATGAGCACTAAACCGCTTGTTATCATATTTAACTTGCATGCTGAGTGAGAACACAGGTTTAGGACCGTATTGAGCAATTTTGAGTGAGAACCCAGCAGGGGTCTGATTCGATCGAGGTTTATGAGAGGAAGTTTTCGGAGTATGGGTACTTCGCGTCGTAGCTGATTGCTACCCATGAGCTGAAGATCAGGAAGTTTATTGCTAGTTTGAGATAGGGAGTGTCTTTAAGATGTTAGGGCACATGCCCCAGAGAATTTTGCCAAGGCAGTGCAGTTGGCAACGATTTACGATGGGAAGTATCCTCTAGAGCAGGTTGCTAGTGCTGCTGTGCATAAGGCCCTAGTATACTCGGGCCAGAAGCGTAAGTTTGACTCATGAAGCAATAGTCGTGTCGGTGGTCAGCGCCGTCAGGGTTCTTATAAGGGCAGAGACCAGCAGCAAAACCGAAACAGTGATCAGCCTCGCTAGTAGGGCGTAGGGAGGCCGCCACCGTATTGTAACCCTTGTGGGAAGCCGCATTGGGGTCCTTGTGGAGGTATCCCTAGGGCTTGATATAACTGTGGTTGTAACGGCCCAGTTTTCTATTTCGGTTACCTAGGTGATTTCGGATCACTATTCGGATGTTCGGATGGGCCGTTAGAGCTGTTTTAACCCTTAGGGGTATTTTGGTCTTTTTGCCCCTGGTCAGGGTTTTGAGGATTTTCAAGATTTCAGGGCCTTTCCTGCCTTCATCGAAGTTTGGTGGTTGTTGGTTGCAAGACCCAAGAGGTTTGGGCAAGTTGTTTGGGAGTTTGGAGGTATTTTAGTTATTGGCAAAATTAATGGGTTTTTTAGTTCTTCCTTTGGGATTTGAACCCTTGCCCTAAATGGTTTTGGGAGTTTGTAGAAAAAAGAGTTTAATTAAAAAAATGAAAGAAAAGTTTGCTTGGGCTGGGTTTTGAAAGAGGAAGCTTTGGGAAGGGATTTTAGACCCATTTAAATTAGGAAAAGGGAAGAAAATCAAGAAAATCCCTTTCCCCTTGTTTTGCAATCTCTCTCTCTCTCTCTCTCTCTCTCCTTGTCGAACTCACCATGAAAACCCAACCCTAGCCGCACTAGCCCTAGCAGCACCAACCCGAGCCACAGCCCTGCCAAGTCGCGCCGCACTAGCCCTACACAGCCCATGCCCAGCCGCTCTACACCAGGCCGCGCCGCACAGCCCACCCACTCCTCCCAGTCGCGCCGCACCACCCCGCACCAGGCTGCCCAGACGCGCCGCTGTAAAGACCCGACCCAAAAGGGGCTCTAAATGGGCCTTTACCCCAATGCATGTAGTGAAAATAAAAGACATTATGAAAAATACATTTCGGATTCCAAGTAAAGCGAAACATTCAACAACCAAAACATACATTTCTAAAAAAAGCACACTCGATCGAGAGATTTATTTAAACCATTAAAACAATCCACAAGTACCAATATTTGGAATCCATAAAACGTAAGAAAACATCACGGGGCTCTGTGCCCGTCTACATGCATTCAGGGAAATAATAAAAAGTGAAGAGTCATGATAATTAAATAAAATAATCAGAGATGACAAAGAGTTCCATGATCACGGCTCCTCCTTGACCATCCTGTCTCCCGCCTTGATTACCGTGGAAAACCACGAATAAGGGTGAGTAACGAATTACCCAGTAAGAATCCCCAAGCTGGGTACAATACGATATACATGATCATCTAGAAGAATGTATGCAAGCTATGAGTACAAACACAGAGCGGAGCACATAGCTAAGTCCACACTTGGACCTCGGATGCCATCTCGGGGTCTTAGTCAGGAAAATACCACAACACACTAAACGCACTATACGGGAACAAGTCCGGCCTCGGCCGCTCTCGCATCGACACGAAAGGTGCGCTCAAGATCCCGAGGAGCTCTCGATCGGCGCCGTAATGAGCGTAAGCGCGCACCGCATGCTACGCAAACTCGGAAGTGCGGGTCTAGTGGCAAGTCGCCTGTGTTCGGGCCACCATGCCTAACTAAATCTCTCCGGATCGGTGTCGCGCACATAGGGTGTGAGACACGGACACGTGAACTATGTCGACTGTACCACCGCACTTTGAGGCTAAGGAACCGGTCGTGGTAGGCTTACACCGAAGCGGTCCTTGCCCTAACAGTGGCAATCAAGGGCTACGGCCGAACACGCCGAGGGCGTGTCGATCGCCGGGGCGAGGCAATGCCAAGTCATCATCCCGACCGTTGGGGCATTTAACGACCGCCACCCTCACCCAAGATTGCGGGGCCTACCGGTTGGGATAGCTAATCCCTCACGGGTCCAAGGGCGGAGAACTGTCTCGAACGTCCTTGCCATAGATGCAAGATACTTTATGCATCGGGCCGGATGATTCTATCTACCTCAAATCTAAACCTTAACAATAATAACGATTCAATCAATGCATCCAATACGTGCTCATCGGATACAAAGAACCTAGCATGATACTACGAAGCAAGAAGCAGATATCGAACATGCTAGAATAGAACAACCTAGCATGGGCTAACATGAGAAACAATACAAGAGTTCATGCGATCAGAATTGAGCAGAGCACCTAGGCTAAACATGCTAGTAAACATACACGAGCATACAAAACAACAATCACAAATATACCGCAGAGGTCCACACAACCCCGGTAAGAAATCCTTACCTTGGTGGGAAGACTTCTACACACAAATCCTAAGTGCTGGAACAATCCCGAGCTAGCGGCGGGAACCTAGCAAACCAACAATAATCAAAGCATCTAAAATATCTAAACAACAATAGAAACGACAAGCTCGGCTCAAGGGGAACTCACGCGCGCGACGACACGAGCTAGGGGTCGCTTGGCAAGTAAGGGCACGGTAAGGACGCGCTACCGGCGCGCGCCGGGCAAGGGCAATGGACACGCTACTGGCCGCGCTACCGGCACGCGAGACGGACACGCTATTGGCCGCTACCGCACGGCAGAGACGGCAGGACGAGCGCAAGCGTTTGGGCAAGCCTTAAGCGCGCAGCTGGCAGCGCGGCGAAGCAGCTCGCGGCGGCGCAGCGCGCGCAGCGCGGGCGCGCGGCGCGCGGCGCTGGCGGCGCGCGGCGGCGCGCATGCGACACGCGAGCGAGCAGCGGCAGGCGGAGCGTCTGGCGCGCGGCGCGCGCGGGCGGCGGCTCGGCAAGCGGAGCAGCCAGCAAGCGTCACGGCGAGGGCGGCGCGAGCGGGCGTCTGACGCGGCTGGCGAGACCTCTGGCGTGGCGAGCGACGGCGGCGATTCTTCTTTGGCGAGCGGCGAGATCTTGGGACAGATCTGGGCGTCTGGCAGGCTGGTTCGACCGATCTGGGCGTGCTGGCGGCTGGTTCGACCGATCTGGGGCGTGCGAGGTGGGTGGCGATGATGGTCGCTCCTCTCTACCGGGCCGCAACCAACACACACACACACACACACTACATCTTACCTTCGCCAAACATCAAAAACCAAATGAGGAGATGAAGAGGATGAAGACTTACCCGGAATGATGATGATCGAACCCAAGGAGATGCAAGGGAAGAAGAATTCGGCAAGGCAATGGAGAGGGAGAGCTTGGGCGGCCAAGAGGTGTTTTTGGAGAAGAAGATGGAATAACCTAATTCTATTTCATTTAACCAAATGCACCAAAACTCCAAAATCCAAGGTTAACTAAGATGTGATGCAGAAAGAGCAACAAGAGCACCTAATGGCTCAATTGGCACACATCTCTACAAGCTTCCCAGAGACCGGGTTCAAACCCCGACTGCAGCACAATTTCCTTTATTTTTACTTTTGCATCAAACCTTGCTCAAACCAAAACTCAAACTCCTCCAAAAACTACATAAAACCATCCAATAATTTTAGCAGCTGGAAAAGACATAAACGACCACGACGGCCCGACCAAATTACCAAATTACCCCTAGGGCATACACGGAAGACGGGAAGAAAACACAGGTCGTTACAATATTCCCTCCTTTTTATGACTTTCGTCCTCGAAAGTCCTTAAGAAAAAAACATTTCAGGGTAATGCAACCTCATCTCGTCTTCCCGCTCCCAAGTGGCTTCCTCGGAACCCCGATTCTTCCACCGAACCTTTACCAAACGAATCTCGCGGTACACATAACGTCTTGGTCTCAAAGGCAAGGATCCTCACCGGCTTCTCCTCAAAGTTCAAATCCTCATTCGGTGCAAAGGCTCAAAGTCCACAATGTGCGACGGGTCCAGGCACATCCGCCTCAACATCGATACATGAAAAACACTATGCACCACCGATAGTGACGGAGGTAGGGCTAGCAGGTAAGCAACTCGCCAATCCTCTCTAGGATCTCAAACGGACCAACAAAGCGGGGACTCAACTTCCCACGCTTACCAAAACTCAGAACACCTCGCATCGGAGCAACCTTAAGGAACACATCTTGACCAACCTCAAACTCCAAATCTCGACGCCGAACATCGGCGTAACTCTCTTCTCGCTGCTCTGTTTGTCAACATACGAGCTCTAATCTTACGCCTTTGCACCATTGGTCAAGCTGCAGATAACTCGGGACCCAAAACTCGTCTATCACCAACCTCTTCCCAAAACACGGGGACCGATAACGCTTACCATACAATGCCTCGAATGGAGCCATCGAATCGTCGATTAGTAATCGTTGTTATAGGCAAACTCCATCAGAAATCTGAACATTTGGTCCCAAGCGCACGGGAAATCCAACACACAAGCCCTCAACATATCCTCGAGAATCGATTCACTCTCTCGGTCGACCATCCGTCCGAGGGTGAAAAAGTCATCTTTAAAGCGCACTCTGTGCCCAAACCCTTCTACGGGAGCTCTCCGAAGCGAGAAGTGAACCGCGAGTCACGATCGACACAATCCTCAGGCACACCATGATAACGGATGATCTGCTCCAAAAGCAGTGCGCCCACTATTCCACGGTATAAGTGTCTCTACAGGGAATGAAGTGTGCGCTCTTGGTCAAACGGTCGACTATCACCCAAATCGAGAGAACTTCCTCGGAGTCCTTGGCAAACCCGGATATAAAGTCCATAGAGATCTCTTCCCATTTCCACCTGGGGTACACTCGTCAGAATGCAACAAACCGGTGGCCTTTGCACAGGTGCCTTCACTTGGCGACAAGTGAGACACCTACCGACAAACTCTGCCACATCTCTCTTCATCCCCATCCACCGAAGGTGCGCTTAAGGTCTGATACATCTTGGTACCCCTCAGGGTGCCAAGCAAAAGGGGAATCTGTGGGCTCTCCGAGAGCAACTCGGCTCGCAAACTCTGCTATGTCCGGAACACACAACCGGCCTCTATAAGTCAACCCACTGTGCGGTGAAAATACAAAGTCAAAGTCACCACAAGCACTAACTCTATCAACCGATCTCTTAAGTGCGGGGTCACCTAACTGGCCATCTATAATCCATTTGAATCGATCGGCCGGTGAGCGATCAATCGAGCTACCACTGGCGGTAACCTCTCCCAACAACATCGCAACCTCGGCCCGCTCGAACTCTCTCTCGCAAGTGGGGCTGAACTCAACAACGCCGCAGAGTGCGGCGTCTTTTCGCTCAAGGCATCGGCCACTACATTGGCTTTACCGGATGGTACAAAATCTCGATCATAATCCTTTACCAACTCTAACCATCTCCTCTGCCTCATATTCAACTCCTTACGAGTAAGCAGATACTTGAGGCTCGGTGATCGGTAAACATCTGGATCCGCTCACCATACGGTAATGCCTCCAAATCTTGATTGCAAACACCACCGCCGCCAACTCCATATCATGAGTCGGGTAGTTTCGCTCATACGGCTTGGTGACGGGAAGCATAGGCAATGACCTTCCGTCTTTGCATCAACACACAACCTAAACCAAACTTGGAAGCATCCTTTGTAGACCACGAAACCACTGTCCCCTCGGATCGCCAACAGTCTTTGAAGTCAAAGCTGCGCTTGAGCACGGCAAAGCTCTCATCACACCTTTGTCCCAAACAAACTCGACACCCTTCCTCGTCGGACGAGTGAGGGGCGAGGCTAAAGCGAAAAGTCCTGACGAACCAAGCGGTAGTAACACGCCAAACCAGAAAAGCTGCGAATCTCGGCAATGAAAGTCGGCTTGGCCCATGAACTCACGGCCTCAATCTTCGCGGGGTCCACGGCTATACCATCTCTCGAAACCACGTGGCCTAGGAAGGCCACTGCTCCAACCAGAAATCACATTTGGAAAACTTCGCATAAAGTGGTTTTCCCTCAAAGCCGCCAATACTCGCCTCGGATGCTCTGCATGGTCTTCTTTAGACCTCGAATAAATCGAATATCGTCAATGAACACGATGACGGTTGTCCAAAAATGATTTGAACACCCTATCCATCATGTCCATGAACACGGTGGGGCATTGGTCAATCAAGCGACATGACCACAAACTCATAGTGACCATATCGGATCGAAAAGTTGTCTTAGGAATGTCGGCATCCCCGATCCGCAATCGATGGTAACAGGATCTCGGATCTATCTTGGAGAACACAGAAGCTCCCTGAAGGCGATCGAACAAATCATCGATCACGGGCAAGCGGATACTTATTCTTCTTTGTCACCTTATTAAGCTCGCGGTAATCAATACATAAGCGCATAGAACCATCCTTCTTTTTCACAAGCAGAATCGGTGCTCCCACGGGGACACACTTGGGCGGATGAACCCTCGGTCTAACATCTCCCGCAAATGAATCTTGATTCCTTTAACTCTCACTGGCGCCATGCGTCACGGGGCCTTCGAGATAGGGAGGTCCACGGCTCGAGCTCAATAATGAAGTCAACTCTCTCTTTGGGGCAACCCCGGTAACTCCTCGGGAAACACATCCGCAAACTCTCGCACGACCGGGCTTTGATCAGCAGAGACGGCGAGGCGGCTCTTCCCGCACAACTTGGCTAGATAGCCCCAAGCTCCATGAGCTAGCAAGCGGCGAGCTTTCACGGTGACACCATCGGCGGGCAAACTCCACCTGGACTCCACGAAACTTAAAGCTAGGCCGACTGGCGGCCTGAACACTACTTCTTTCCGGTGGCGGTCAATCAACGCGTGGTTAGCGACTAACCACTCCATACCAAGAATCACATCAAAACCGCTCATAGGCGAGAACTATGAGCGTGGCCTAAGCAACTCTCCGGATATCTCGATCCGGCCATCCTTAATCTTATCTCTAGCCAACATACTAACTCCCGAAGGAGTTGCAACAGATAACTCAAAACCTAGAGGCTCTAGTCTCAACTTAGCATGCTCAACCAAACAACACACGATACAAATGAATGCGTGGAACGAGAATCAAACAAGACAAATGCGCGGTGATCTAAAACAAGAAGCGTACCGCCGCAGCGGCATCCGTGACGCTCGGCCTCTGACGGGTCGTAGCAAACACTCGACCCTCGCTTTGCTGGTTGATTTGTTTTGCCATAGTGGTGATCACAAAAACGGGCCATGTGACCCTCTCTACCAACGGAAGCACAATCTAGGTCGGTGACAAGCTCGGCGTGGACTTTCCCACAAGCAGCACAAGCGGAAAGCGCTCGGGTCCTCCTGCTTTGTCGGGAGTGAAACGGGTGGAGCTCTCCGCCGATCTCTGATTCGAAGCGCCCTGGCGCGCGCGCCGCCTCCCGAGAAAGTCAAACTTCCTCTTCTCGCCCCCATTCTACACTGGGACGGGCCAGCGCGAACAGAGGCGGCAACAACCCGCTCGGCAGGATACTTCCCATTATAGATCGTGGCTAAATGGGATGCCCTAGCATAAGTGTCGGGGGCACGAGCCACGACATCACGGGAAAACACCGCCTCAATCCGGATATGAACTTCCGAATCTTCACTCGGGGTGGCAATCAAGCGAGGAGCAAAATATCCATACTCAGAGAACTTGCGCTCATATTCCTCAATGGAATCGGAACCACTGCTTCGAGTTCGGAAGAGCTCCACCATCTTCTCTTGAGCCTCATCACCGATGAACTTTACCTTGAACTCGGCCTTGAAGAACTCCCAAGTAGCGGGTGGAGACCCGGTGGTCTCTCGCTCAAGGTGGACTCCCACCACCATCTCATTGTGCCTCCTAGCACATGAGCCGCACATCTCGGGCCTCGAATATTGGGGCACACCATGATCGGAAGGTGTACTCCAAATGGGCAATCCACACGGCTGCCGCTAACGCATCACCGGTGGCATCGAACTTCTCGGGCTTCCACTTCACAAAATCCTTCACCACCTACCCAATTCCTCGGCACCCTCTCGCCATATCCGCCTCAGGGCTACTTGCTTACGAGGAGTGGAGGTGCTGCGAGCTTTCTTTGAACCAATCGAGTCACCGCTCGATCTGGGCTCGGGACTCTTCCCGCTGCGCTTGGCGCCAACAAGGCACAGGTCTCGCCTCACGGTCACTCAACATGCGACCATAAACGCCTCATAGACTCGGCAAACTCTGCTCCGGGAGCGATCTCACGGCGCTCGATCGCCTCAACGCCCGCTCTAGGCGTAACAGAGGAGCTCTTTGGTGGAATGCCATCGATGTCGGCTTGGGACGATGTCCCTGCGATGTCGAGATCCGATCCACGATACCTCGACCGCGCTCGAACCTCCTCTCGATGCGGTGGTAGCATCTTTGGCGATCTACATCCAAACCAACAACGAATCAAAACACGCTGTCACCATTCCACAAAGACCAAACAAGGCATACACTAGATGATAGGTATTGTAAATTCTTAACCCTTTTCCTTTCTAAAACAATAAATCTAGGCGTACTGATGACTATCAGATCTTGATGATCATGGAAAACGACCTACAACAAAAGGTGGGTCTACAGAATCTATGACTCGAGCTCGATACCAAGCAGAAAGACCCGACCCAAAAGGGGCTCTAAATGGGCCTTTACCCCAATGCATGTAGTGAAAATAAAAGACATTATGAAAAATACATTTCGGATTCCAAGTAAAAGCAGAAACATTCAACAACCAAAACATACATTTCTAAAAGCACACTGATCGAGAGATTTATTTAAACCATTAAAACAATCCACAAGTACCAATATCTTTGGAATCCATAAAACGTAAGAAAACATCACGGGGCTCTGTGCCCGTCTACATGCATTCAGGGAAATAATAAAAAGTGAAGAGTCATGATAATTAAATAAAATAATCGAGAGATGACAAAGAGGTTCCATGATCACGGCTCCTCCTTGACCATCTCTCTCGCCTTGATTACCCGTGGAAAACCACGAGAATAAGGGTGAGTAACGAATTACCAGTAAGAATCCCCAACAGGGGTACAATACGATATACATGATCATCTAGAAGAATGTATGCAAGCTATGAGTACAAACACAGAGCGGAGCACATAGCTAAGTCCACACTTGGACCTCGGATGCCATCTCGTGGTCTTAGTCAGGAAAATACCACAACACACTAAACGCACTATACGGGAACAAGTCCCGGCCTCGGCTGCATCTCGCATCGATCACGAAAGGTGCGGCTCAAGATCCCGAGGAGCTCTCGATCGGTATTTGTAATGAGCGTAAGCGCGCACCGCATGCTACCGCAAACTACGAAGTGCGGGTCTAGTGGCAAGCCGCCCGAGTTCGATCACCATGCCTAACTAAATCTCGGATCGGTGTCACCGACATAGGGGTGTGAGACACGGACACGTGAACTATGTCACTGTACCACCGCTTTGAGGCTAAGGAACCGGTCGTGGTAGGCTTACACCAAGAAGCGGTCCTTGCCCTAACAGTGGCAATCAAGGGCTACGGCCGAACACTGGCCGAGGGCGTGTCGATTTGCCGGGGGCGAGGCAATGCCAAGTCATCATCCCGACCGTTGGGGCATTTAACGATCGCCACCCTCACCCATGATTGCGGGGCCTACCGGTTGGGATAGCTAATCCCTCACGGGTCCAAGGGCGGAGAAGCGTCTCTCGAGCGTCCTTGCCATAGATGCAAGATACTTTATGCATCGGGCCCGGATGATTCTATCTACCTCAAATCTAAACCTTAACAATAATAACGATTCAATCAATGCGGTCCAATACGTGCTCATCGGATACAAAGAACCTAGCATGATACTACGAAGCAAGAAGCAGATATCGAACATGCTAGAATAGAACAACCTAGCATGGGCTAACATGAGAAACAATACAAGAGTTCATGCGATCAGAATTGAGCAGAGCACCTAGGCTAAACATGCTAGTAAACATACGGGCATACAAAACAACAATCACAAATATACCGCAGAGGTCCACACAACCCCGGTAAGAAATCCTTACCTTGGTCGGAAGACTTCTACACACAAATCCTAAGCTGCGGAACAATCCCGAGCTAGCGGCGGGAACCTAGCAAACCAACAATAATCGGCATCTAAAATATCTAAACAACAATAGAACAAACAAGCTCGGCTCAAAGGGAACTCACGCGCGCGCGACGACACGAGCTAGGGGTCATGGCAGCCGGGCACGGCAGGGCCGCAGCTGGCCGCTGGCGCGCTGGCGCCGGCACGGCAGCGACACGCTACTGCTACTACTCTACTGGGCGCACGCAGACGGACACGCTGCTGGCGCGCGCTACCCGCACGGCACGGCGCAGAGGCAGAGCGGCAGCGTAGCGGCGCAGCGCTGCGCGAAGCGCGCGGGCGAAGCGCGCGCGGGCGAAGCGCGCGTCTGTCGCGGCGGCGCGCGGCGCCTGGCGTGCGCGTGCGGACACACGGCGAGCGGCTCAGGCAGGACAGCGAGCTGCGTGGCGTAACGTCTCGGCGCGGCGCGCGGCGAGCGGCTTCGGCAAGCGGACACGGCGAGGGCGTGGCGAGCGTCGAGCGCGATCTTCTGGGCGGGCGGCGCGAGGTCTGCTGGGACAGATCTGGGCGTCTGGCAGGGCTGGTTCGACCGATCCGGGCGTGCGGCAGGCTGGTTCGACCGATCTGGCGTGCGGTGGGTGGCGATGATGGTCGCTTCCTCCTCTCGGCCGGCTGCAACCAACACAAACACACACACACACTACATCTTACTTCGGCCCAACATCAAAACCAAATGAGGAGATGAAGAGGATGAAGACTTACCGGAATGATGATGATCGAACCCAAGGAGATGCAAGGGAAGAAGAATTCGGCAAGGCAATGGAGAGGGAGAGCTTGGGCGGCCAAGAGGTGTTTTTGGAGAAGAAGATGGAATAACCTAATTCTATTTCATTTAACCAAATGCACCAAAACTCCAAAATCCAAGGTTAACTAAGATGTGATGCAGAAAGAGCAACAAGAGCACCTAATGGCTCAATTGGCACACATCTCTACAAGCTTCAGAGACCGGGTTCAAACCCTACTGCAAAGACAATTTCCTTTATTTTTACTTTTGCATCAAACCTTGCTCAAACCAAAACTCAAACTCCTCCAAAAACCTACATCAAACCATCCAATAATTTTAGCAGCTGGAAAAGACATAAACGACCCTGACGGCCCGACCAAATTACCAAATTACCCCTAGGGCATACCTGGAAGACCGGGAAGAAAACCTGGGTCGTTACAGCCGCGCTGCCCCGCACAAGCCGCCCTGCGCCGCGCCGCTCCTTGCCATCCCGCACGAATCGCCCAGCACCGCCAGGCGCCGTCCTCGCAGATCCAAAGTCTCGCCCGCGCGCCCGCTCTAGCGCGTCTGCTAGCCTTGCCGCGCGCCCAAGCCAGCGCCCATTCCTGCCCTTTTGCTGCCGAGACCGCATGTCTTCTCGGTTGGTAATTCCTGAGCCTTTCCCCTCTTAGATTTTTAAACTGCTGGCTGCTGTTTATCTATTTAGGATGTTTTTATTGTATGCCTAGGTTGCTCGGGTTCGCTTTAAGCTCGAGGGTCGTTATCTGATTCGCGATAGTTATTTTCCACTTGATTCCAGGTAAGGATTTCTTACCGTGGTTGTGTGGACCCTGTGATGCTTTCTTGATTGTGCCTTGTATGCATGTTTACTTCTATGAACATGATTAGTGGATAGGACAGCTTGTGATTGCATTCTTGCTAGCATGTTTGCCTGTTTGTACATGTTAGTGCCATGCTAGGATTGTTCTTCCAGCATGCTTGAGATTCCTGCTTTAAGTTCGTAGTATCATGCTAGGTTATGTGTGATTGATGTTGATATGTATGTCTAGCCAAGAATCAGTTATTTTGTACTCTTAGCTAGTATAGTAGAGTTTGTCATCATCCAGAGGCTGAGAGCGGACATAACGTACTTTGTCCCCACCGGTTGGGAGTAGAGCGAAGCATAACGTACATTGCTTCCCCCCGGCAGCCGATGTGGATTTAGCGACCACATCGGCCTAAGCCTAGTTTGTAGCCTGCTAGAGCGGAACCCTGCCAAAGGTGCAAGCCCGCCTTGGCGGTTCTTAGCTTCGTGTCGGTGGTACAGCCGCACAGATGAGTGCCGAGGGCCTCGCACTCTCGTGTTCGGTGACACCGTTTCGAGTCTTTAGGCATGCGTGCACTGGCCCGCGTAGTTTTTACTTAGGCCCCCACATTTATGCGGTTTAAAGAAGCATGCGGTGTGCGCGCCTGCGCGCATTAGTTGCTGGTTCGGAGAGCTCCCTCGAGGCTAATGTTCGTGAGTACACGTTCCTTCGATTTAGAGCGGACTTCGGTACTCTCGATAGTCCGATTTGTTAGCGAGGGTAAGAGGCCCTTGAGGACACCCATTGGGATTGGCTTTTGAGCTGATCATATGGTCGAGGGAGAAATACCCTCGAGGGTGTCGGACATCTTTGGGATCGGTTTTTGAGCTGATCAATTGGCCGAGGGAGAAAGACCCTCGGAGATGTCCTGGGATTCGTTATGAGAGCCAATCATTAGGTCGAAAGTAGGAGATTTCCGAGGATTCCAGATTCTGCCTTGTAAGCTCGTTGAGCTATGATCTGTGTTGGTAACTGTTTGCATGTATACTAGGGTGGCAGATGATTGATGTATCGTATTGTACCCCGGTTGGGGATTCTTACTGAGTATGTTTATACTCACCCTTATTTCTGTGGTTTTCCACCAGGTAACTTGGGACAGTACCAGGACGGCTAGCGGAGGGAGCTGATTGATCATGGGAGCCGCCGACACTCTGTCTTTTATTTTTTCATAATTTGTTCAGCATGTAGACGGACAGGAGTCCTAGGGGGACGTTTTTAAAAGTTGTTTAAATTGTATTGTATGGTTTTATAAACACTGGCCAGGCTTGTTTTACTTTGTTGGCTTTTCTTAAATGAAAGTTGTTGTTTATGTTTTAAGTGTCCCCGCTTTTAAATGTTTTGAAAGGTTTTAAATATGAGCACTAAACTGCTTGATGAAGTATTTAACTTGCATGCTGAGTGAGAACCTAGGTTTAGGACCGTGTTTTGGGTCGGGTTCTTACAGTTGGTATCAGAGCACAGAGTCATAGATTCTGTAGACTAACCTGCTTTGTAGGTTGTTGCCCCCATGATCATCAGCACTCCGCGGCCGTTAGGTTTGTCTGAGTTCTTTAAGCTAAGGGTTTTATTTTACAATACGACATCTAGTATACATGTGTTACCCTTGTTGGGCAGTGAGAGCCCCAGCGTGGGCTAGTTTTTATGCTTTGTGTAGATCGTCTGTATGTTGATTACACCTAGAGTAGCTGGGACGTTGGTATTTCCAACCGAGGAGTTGGACTGTTCATGTTGATGATGAGACCACGTCCAGGGTTGTCTAGACCCGTAGGCCAGTTCTGGCCCTGGCAGTTGAGTAGCCAGGATGAGGGGGTAGAGGCTAGTCTGCCTCAAAGTGAGACTCCTTGAGCAGGGTGTGCTCCAGCCATGAGGGAGTTGATGGCGAGTCTTTTAGCTAATGAGAGCGGAGACCAGCGCGGTTGTGTAGCGCGTAGTAAGGAGTCGTGGGCACAAATAGCCCAGCTGGCAAGGTTTATTTAGGAGACACCCCCTAGTAGCTCCAGTAGCCCCGGAGGTTTCCCAAAGGGCTTCATCAACAGGTTTATGCTAATGAGTTAGTTGGCGTTCATCGAGCCGCCAAGTTTGGCAAGTGGAAGCCTGTAGAGTTGGATGATTTTGAGGCCTACTGCTGGCAGCGAGGTGGTTGGCCAGGATCGAGTTTATCATCCAAGTATTGGGATGACCTGGTGTTCAGAGGCCGATGGCCTGATGTTCAGAGGTCGAGGCGTGCCGTTCTAGTGTTGTTTGATGCAGCAGTGTGGTGGTGGAAGTCCCCTGTGAGAGGCGGACCTACAGAGTCTCCACCAGCCACCCGGTCGATTGGCAAGCTGCCAGGTTAGTAGCTTTTGAGAAAGATGTAGAGACATCTTGTCCTCCGCAAGCCTCTGCGATCGTTTTGCGGCCAGTTCTTTAGTACCGTCGTAGCTGTGGTGTAGTGTGGAGGTTGCTTGTCAAGACTTAACCCATCCACGGATTCTAGTTGGCTAGTAGAGAGAAGCACCTTGTGTTGGCATGTTCCGGATGTGGAGCTAGGTGCCACCCGAGGTGTTGGCTGAGCTATTGTTGAGCATCGAGTGGGATGCGAGGAGTAGGTCGTGGCATGTGCAGTAGGCCGGATGCGAGATTAGGCTGCTCGAGTGTTTGGACTCTTGTGTTGAGTGCCTTTGCCCTGTCACTTGGAGTGTGACCTTCCCTATCCTCAGAGGGGCATAAAGCTTGTTTTGGGCTGATTTGTGTTGTAAAGGATGTTGTGCCTGTTGGCATCAAGCTTTGAGAGGAGGCCTAGATTCGGGCCAGTTGGCACTTTTGGTGCAGATGGTTCCATGCCCGCCCGGTGTATAGCATCCCCACCAGCCTTGTACCCATTTTTCTGAAGTTGCATCTGTTGGATTGCTTAAGAGATCTAGCTCGGTGGTATTCAGAGGACTACAAGTGTGAGGTCGTTCAAGGGAAAAGTAGGAGCTTTTCAGGGTCACCGAGAGTTGGGTGCAAAGGATGTTGTAGGTTGGTGAGGGCTAGCGCGTCCGAGTTCTCGCGCTTGTGTGTGGGCTTGTGAGTCAGCTTGATGGTAGTGTGTTTCGACTACTCTTGGAGTTACCCTATTATGGGTAGAGTTGGCATCAAGGATGCGTGGTTGATCCAGTGTTAGAGCCATGAGTTTGATGGTTGAAGTGGAGCAATTAGTAGGCACATTGGTATGAGGTATGTCAGCTTGGTGTAGTTATACTCTTGTAAGAGTGTGTTGACCAATGTAGCTTTTCGTGGTGAGTTGACCCCGAGTGGTTTGAACTCTCGTTGCTCCTTTGCTAGTTGTTGCTCTATTGGGAGGCAAAAGTTGCCTTGTGTGAGAATACTTGTTGGTTTGGATCTTAAGGAACCAAGTTAGAGCTGTACACGCCGGTGTACTTTTGTGTAGCTCGTTCCGTGGTGTATTTTTCAAGAACCACGAGGGGTTTCAGGTTGTGAAACCGGTGCTCGGTCCCGAGGAGTTAGGACTTTAGTTCTTGGCAAGTGCCCTAACTTTGGTTGAGAGGTTTACCGTGCGGTGGCGGGTTGTTGCGTAGGCAAGTTATGTTAGTTGGCCCTTGACACGGAAAGAGGCATTTCTTGTTGATCGATGGTTGGAGTTGGCTTGGGCCGATCCGAGGCGATGGTAGTAAAATCGTGAGTTTCGGCCGCCATGGCTAAGAGAGTTGTTCGGATCCTTACCTGCGTAGAAGCTACGATGTGGTTGATGCTTTGAGCAAGAGGAAGTTTGGGTCTTACGGTTGTTCCGCTTTCGGTGGATAGCAGACTCGCCGACAGAGCACAGAATGTGACCGGTTTTCATCTAAATGTAAAATAAGGTTTCCTTTTATATTTTTAAGTTTGGGAGGAGAAATTTGTTGGAAGGACTCGAACCCTTGGCCTAAAAAGGGGTTGGGAAGCTTGGGTTTAAATAAGGAAAATAAAGCGCGTCGTAGGGGCTCGAAGGGAGTCTTGGGGAGGTCATAAGAGATTCCAAAGTCTATTTAAGTTAAGGAAGGGAATTATATTTAAAGAAAAAGAAAAAGAAAATAAGGAAAAGAAGAAAGAACCCCAAAACCCTAGACTTCTCCTTCACCTCGCCCAAGCCGCCCCACACCGCCGCCGTGTCTTGCCCAAGCCGCCCCACACCGCCGCCGTGTCTCATCACGCCGCCGCCCAACGCCCTGCTGCTTCACCCCACGACATCGCACGCCCCTGCGACCGCTGCCGCAGACCGCGCACCGAGCCACCGCCCGGCCCAGATCGCGTCGGAGCCAGCTCGCCCACCGCGCAACAACCCATCCTCCACTCCGCACCAGTCGCCCCCCGACCGGCGTGTAGCCGCCTCGCGCCCGCGACGACACCACCCAGCGCCCGTGCGCGCGCCAAGACGCCTCGCACCGCACCGCCCGCGTCTGCGTGCCGTGCCGCTTCGTCCACATCCGCCAGGCCAGCGCGCTGCGCTCGCCCCGCCGCGCAGCCAGCGCCAGCGCTGGCATTGCGTCGTCTGCCGCGCCCAGTACGCGCCAAAGAAATACCGATAGCGCCAGTCTGCGCGCAGCGCCTAACGCCTAGCGGCGCTTGTCCTTGCCGCTTGCCGCTGCTTTGCGAGGCGAGTGCCTTCTCGGTGGGTAAATTCCCGAGTCTCCACCCTTTGGACTTTACGCTTTTAGATCTTTGTTTATTAATTAGGATGTTTTATTACTTGTTTAGGTTGCTCGAGTCCACTTAAAAGCTCGAGGGTCGTTATTCGATTCGGGATAATCAACCTCCACTTATTTCCGTGTAAGGATTCTTACCGGGGTTGTGTGGACCTACGCGAATAGTTGATAGCACGCTGATTCTTTGTAATTATATGAATTTCTAGTGATAGGTTTCATGTTTTCTTTTGATTCATGTTCGTGACATGTTTACATCCCGTTAGTTCCATGCTAGGCATTCCTATCTTGATAGAACCATCTTGCCTATTGTATGTTTGCTAGATCCAAGTTACGGTTAGGCGTGTGATGTATAGTTTAGAGGGCCGTAGAGGTAACTAGTTTGGGGTCCCGCTCGGGCAAGACCCGATGGACATCGGAGGTGTAAGGCCCTATGGGCATCCTAGGTGTGTAAGGCCCACTTTGGGCATCACCGATTACGGAGGTGTAAGGCCCTATGGGCATCCTAGGTGTGTAAGGCCCACTTTGGGCATCACCGATTCTCGGAGGTGTAAGGCCCTATGGGCATCCTAGGTGTGTAAGGCCCCTTTGGGCATCACCGATTCGGAGGTGTAAGGCCCTATGGGCATCCTAGGTGTGTAAGGCCCCTTTGGGCATCACCGATCATGAAGGTGTAAGGCCCGATGGGCATCCTAAGTGTGTAAGGCCCCCTTTGGGCATCTTTGTATCCTAAGTGTGTAAGGCCCCACTTGTGCATCTTTGTATCCTAAGTGTGTAAGACCCCTTTGGGCATCACTTTGTGTCCTAAGTGTGTAAGGCCCCACTTTGGGCATCACCGAGTCCTAGATTGTGTAAGGCCGAAGGGCATCCAAGCGTGGGACCTAGGAGTGATTGATGATGGGAGCCCTTGAATAGGCTCGCCTAGAATTAGCCCATAGCCTAACCAACCGTTTCGCTCTAAGTCTTTGTATGGTTGCGTGTCCATGTGCTAAATGAGATGATTTCGTATTGTACCCCGATTGGGGATTCTTCTTGAGTAACTTGTTGCTCACCCTTATTTTCTCGTGGCTTTACACCGGGAAACTTGGGGACAGAGGTGGATGGCTAGGAGGAGCGGCTCGATGATCATGGATAGGTGGCTCTGGGTCGCACATTTCTTTAAATGTTTTCCTTAATGATTTAGCATGTAGTGGGACTTGGGTCCCTAGGAGAAAATACTCAAACTATTTTATGTTCTCGCACTGCAGTTTTCCTTTGAATTTTTTTAAGAAAATCTTGATCGAGTCATTTACATTTTATTTAATTGAAATCATGGTTTTGTTTTAAAAATGTTTATTGCAAAGTTTTAAACTTCCGACTACGAATGATGTTTATATTCTTATTCATGCATGCTAAGTATGGACCTTAGGTTAGAGACCGTTTCTTGGGTCGGGTCTTACAGTTGGTATCGAGCCCGAGTTATAGGTTACGTAGACGACTGCGATTGTAGGTTGTTTTCCATGATCATCAGCGCTCGCTTGACCATCGGTATGTCCGTAAGTTTAAAGTTAAGGGTTAAGAAATTACAATACCGGTTGCACCTTGCATGTACATGACTTGTTGTTGTAGAGCGGGAAAGAGCGAGTTACGACCCATTGTTGGTTTGGGTGTAGATTTTCGGTATGCGATCCACTCGTAGAGGGCGGGGAGGCTCGAGGCCGACCACCGAGGCATTCGTATCGATTCGACACGGGGACCTCGTCCCAAGCGATCTTTGAGGTTAGGCCACCATCAGGCCCTTCAAGCTGTGTTGCCCGAGAGGTGTAGGGGCAAGCGAGTCTCGAGAAGTCGCTGACCGGGAGCCGCTTTGTGGAGTCTATGAGGGCTCTTGTGGTTGGGTTGCTAGCCGACCGAGGGGCGAGAGAGAGCTGAAACGCAAGCTTTGTTAGCTGCTGCGAGAGGAGGAGTCCGCGTTGAGATCTGGCGGTGACCGAGATGGTTCAAAGAGAGGGCTGCTGATGCCACCAGCACCGCCCACTCCACGAGAGCCAATTGTGAATGAGGCCGTTACGCGGGAAGGTGCCGAGGATCTAGGCAAGTGGTCGAGGGATTTTGTGAAATGGAAGCCGGAGAAGTTTAGCGCCCCTGGGAACCATTGGTAGGCGCCACGTGGATTCTTTGAGTTAGAATATACGTTTATGGTAATGGAGTGTCACGAGGTGCGTGAGCTCGATGTGCGACTCACGTATTAGCTGAAGTGCTGACTAAGTGGTGGTGTGGATTCCACCTTAAGTGAGAGACCGGCCGGATCTCCACTGCCACACGGGAGTTCTTCAAAGGTGAGTTTAAGGCAAAATTTATCGTGAAGAAGCCCAAGAGAAGATGATTGAGTTGTTTTCAAACCTTAGCAGCGGTCCGACTCGATCGAGGTGTACGAAAAGAAGTTCTCAGAGTATGGATACTTCGCGCCACAGTTGATTTCTACCCCGGAACTGAAGATCAGGAAGTTTATTGCGGGATTGAGACAGGGAGTGTCTCAGGATGTTAGGGCACAGGCCCCAGAAACTTTTGCCAAGGCAGCGATGGTGTGCAACGATTTATGATGGGAAGTATCCTCGGAGCGGAGTTGTTAGTACCGTAGTGTCTAAGGCCCCAGTGTACTCGGGCCAGAAGCGCAAGTTTGACTCAGGGAGCAATGTCCGGGGGCGGCGCGCGCGGGGTTCTTATCATGGCGAGACCCGGCAAGACAGAGGCCGTGCAGTGATCGGGCCGCCAGCGGGCGTAGGAGGCCGCGCCGTATTGTAGATCTGCGGGAAGCGGCATTGGGGACCCTGTGGTGGTAACCCTAGAGCTTGTTTCAACTGTGGAAAGGAAGGGCATCGGGCCCGACAGCACCCAGAAAGCGGTGGTGGCACAGCCAGCTCACCAGCGCGGAAGAGTATATGCTACGACTCTCGCCAGGAGGCTGAGAGAGCCGGACCCGCAGTGGCAGGTACGCTCTTAGTTCTTGATCACCTCGCCTTTGTGTTGTTTGATTCGAGTTCCACCCATTCGTTTGTTTTCATTTTTTTTTGGCCGAAATGGCTTGCATGAATTTAGAGCCTCTAGGCTTTGAGTTGTCTGTCGCTACTCCCTCGGGAACTAGTATGTTGGCTAGCCAGAAGGTAAGGGACGGTCGGGTACAGATATCCGACTGGACCTGCGAGTTACCCTCATTGTGCTAGCTATGAGCGGTTTTGATGTGATCCTCGGCATGGATTGGTTAGGCGATAACCACGCTATGATTGACCTGTCGTTGTAAGGAGGTGGTGTTCGGGCCGCGCGGTAGGCCTACCTTTAAATTTCGAGGCACCTAGAGTGGGGTGTGTCCGCCGGTGATTTCGGCGATTAAAGCTCACCGTTTGTTAGCTCGAGGAGCTTGGGGTTTCTTAGCTAAGTTGGTGGGGAGAACCGTGACCCACTATCTGTCGAGCAGTGCCCATAGTGCAAGAGTTTGCGGATGTTTTTCCCGAAGAGTTGCACGGCTGCCGCCGAAGAGGGAGGTGGACTTCTCAATAGAGCTTGAGCGGGGACTCGCCCTATCTCGAAAGCTCCTTATCGCATGGCGCCAGCAGAGTGAAAGAGTTAAAAAGAGCATTGCGGGAGATGCTTGACAGAGGATTTATTAGGCCGAGTGTGTCCTCATGGGGAGCACCGTCTTTGTTTGTTAAGAAAAAGGATGGCTCGATGCGTCTATGCATCGATTACTGTGGAACCGAACAAGGTAACCATTAAGAACAAGTAACACCGCCTCGTATCGATGACTGTTTGACCGGCTCCGAGGAGCTTGTGTGTTTTCAAAGATTGACTTGAGGTCGGGCTACCACGGTTGAGGATTCGGGATGCGAGATATTCCCAAGGCAGCGTTCGAGTCAAGGTATGGGCATTATGAGTTCGTAGTCATGTCTTTCGGATGACAAACGCCCAGTTGCATTCATGGACATGATGGGCCAGAGTGTTCAAGGCGTTCTTGGACCGCTTTGTCATCGTGTTCATAGATGACATTCTTGTGTACTCTAAGTCTAAGGAGGACCATGCCTCGCACCTAAGGCGAGATCTTGGCGGCCTTGTGCGAGAACAAGCTCTACGCAAAGTTCTCAAAGTGTGACTTTTGGCTCGAGGAGGTAGCATTTCGGGACACGTTGTGTCTAAGGAGGAGGAGTGGTCAGAGACCCTTGAAGGTAGAGGCCGTTAGTTCGTGGGCGGACCGACGCGGCGTGGCGGAGATTCGTAGCTTCACGGGTGCGGCGGATATTACCGACGCAACCGTTCAAAATTTTTCCGCTATAGCCGCCCGCTTACTCGATTGGCGAGGAAGGGTGTTGATTTCGTTTGGGATAGGAAGTGCGATGAGAGTTTTGCTAAGCTAAAGAAGCGGTTTGACGTCCGCCGGTGTTGGCGGTCCCTGGAGGGAATCGGGGTTTCGTGGGTGTCTGATGATGCAAAGCAAGTTTGGTTTGGGATGCGTTACGATGCAACACGGTAAGGTGATAGCGTCACGCTTCGAGCGATTGAAACCGCACGAGCGAATTACCCAACTCATGATATGGAGTTGGCGGTGGTAAATCTTTGCACTTAAGATTTGGAGGCACTACTTGTATGGGGAGAAGATTCAGATTTTCTCGGATCACCAAAGCCTCAAGTATTTCTTCACTCGAAGGACTGAACATGAGCAGAGGAGGTGGTTGGAGCTCGTGAAGGATTACGATTGTGAGATCTTGTATCACCCTGGAAAAGCAAATGTTGTGGGTGATGCACTAAGTAGAAAGGCCTCGCATCCGCAACATTGGCAAACCCCAAGAGTATCATCGGGAAGGATCTCGAGAGAGGCGGAAATAGCGGTGTTGTTAGGGGATGTTACGCGAGGTAGCTCGATTGACCATCCGGCCTTCGATAAGGCAAAGAATTATCGACGACCGGTGAAAGATCCTAAGTTAAAAAGTTTGTATGAGAGGGTTGGTGATGGTGACTTCGACTTTGTGATACTTGCGGATGAAGGTCCGAGATATAAAGGTCGGTGTGTGTTCCGGCCGATGATGGTGTTCGCACGAGTTATTGACCGAGGCTCACACCTCGCCTTTTTCTTGGCACCTGTGGGGTAACAAGATGTACCAAGATCTTAAGCAGACTTTTTGGTGGATGGGGATGAAGAGGAGATTACCCCAGTTCGTTAGTCGGTGTCTCACTTGTCAACAAGTGAAGGCGCCAGCGAAAGAAAGCAGCGAGGTTTGTTGCAACCGCTCGGGGTGCCACGAGTGGAAGTGGGAGGAGATCACCATGGATTTTATCTCGGGTTTGCCACTGGACTCCTAGAGGTTATGCTGCATTTGGGTGGTCGTTGATAGGTTGACTAAGTGTGCCCATTTCATTAAGGCGGGGATAAACTACACCGTGGAGCGATGGGCACAACTGTTCCTTGAGCGAGATAGTGAGGTACCACGGAGTGCCAGTTAAAATTATATCCGACCGGGATTCCCGTTTTACATCACGGTTTTGGAAGGCCCTTCAGGCAGGTTTGGGCACAGAGTGCAGCTACAACACAGCCTTCCACCCACATACCGATGGCCAGACTGAGCGGGTAAATCAGATCTTAGAGGATATGTTGCGAGCTGCGTGTTGGATTTCTGGCGATTGGGACCGATGACTTGTACTTGATGGAGTTTGCCTACAATAACGACTTTGATCGACCATTGGATGGCGCCGTTTGAGGCGTTGTATGGTAAGCGCCGCAGATCCCCACCTTACGGGAAGAGGTTGGTGACCGGCAGGTGTTAGGCCCGGAGTTGCTCCAGCTGACCAACGAGGCCGTCCAGAAAATCAAAGCTCGTATCTTGACCGCCCAAAGCAGCAGAAGAGCTACGCCGATGTTAGGCGTAGGGAGTTGGAGTTTGAGGTTGGGCGGCATGTTTTCCTCAAGGTAGCTTCGATGCGAGGGGTCACGAGGTTCGGTAAAAAGGCAAACCGAGCCCAGAGTTTGTTGGACCTTTCGAGGTCCTTGAGAGGATTGGGATTGTGGCCTATCGGTTAGCACTTGCCGCCGTCCTTGGGCTGCAGTGCATAGTGTGTTCCACGTTTCGATGCTCGCCAAGATATGTGGCGAGATCCTTCGCACGTCATAGATTTTGAGCCTTTACTGGTTGAACCATGACTGAGCTTTGAGGAGAAACCCATAAGGGTCACGGCATTTGAGAAAAAGGTTTTGAGGAACCGGGCCATTGACCTAGTGAAAGTGCGGTGGCGGAATCGGGGAGTTGAGGAAGCTACTTGGGAGTTGGAAGGGAGATGAGGAGGAGTTACCCGAGTTGTTTTAGGAGCGGCGACTTAGGGACGGAAGTCTTCTAAGGAGGAGGAGTATTGTAAATGGCCGGTTTTCACTAAATGTAAAATAAGGTTTCCTTTTATATTTTTAAGTTTGGGAGGAGCTGTTGGAAGGACTCGAACCCTTGGCCTAAAAAGGGGTTGGGAAGCTTGGGTTTAAATAAGGAAAATAAACGCGTCAGTAGGGGGCTCGAAGGGAGTCTTGGGAGGTCATAAGAGATTCCCAAGTCTATTTAAGTTAAGGAAGGGAATTATATTTAATGAAAAAAGAAAAGAAAATAAGGAAAAAGAAGAAAGAACCCCAAAACCCTAGACTTCTCCTTCACCTCGCCCAAGCCGCCCCCCACGCCGCCGTGTCTCACCCAAGCCACCCCACACCGCCGCCGTGTCTCGCCTAAGCCGCCCCACACCGCCTCGTGTCTCGCCCACGCCGCGCCTAACGCCTGCTGCCGCCCCCGACGACATCGCACGCCTGCGACCGCTGCCGCACCGCGACCCGAGCCACCGCCGGCCCGGATCGCGTCGGCGGCCGGCTCGCCCACCGCCGCAACAGCCCATCCTCCACTCCGCACCAGTCGCCCAGCAGACCGGCCGTGTAACCGCGCCTCGCGCGCCCGCGACGACACCACCCAGCCAGCCGTCGCGCGCGCGCGCCACTGCACCGCATCGCTCGCGCGTCTGCGTGCTGTGCCACTCGTCCACATCATCGCCCGGCCAGTAGCGCTGCGCTTTCGCCCCTGCGCTTATGGCCAGCGCCAGCGCTCGTCCTGCTGCAAGCGCCCAGTGCCAGCCAGCGCTGATAGCGCCAGTCGCGCCAGCGCCTGCGCGCCTAGCGGCGCGCTGTCCTCTGCGCTGCTGCCGAGGCGAGTGCCTTCTCGGTGGGTAAATTCCCGAGTCTCCACCCTTTGGACTTTTACGCTTTTAGATCTTTGTTTATTAATTAGGATGTTTTATTACTTGTTTAGGTTGCTCGAGTCCACTTAAAAGCTCGAGGGTCGTTATTCGATTCGGGATAATCAACCTCCACTTATTTCGTGTAAGGATTCTTACCGGGGTTGTGTGGACCTCGCGAATAGTTGATAGCACGCTGATTCTTTGTAATTATATGAATTTCTAGTGATAGGTTTCATGTTTTCTTTTGATTCATGTTCGTGACATGTTTACATCCCGTTAGTTCCATGCTAGGCATTCCTATCTTGATAGAACCATCTTTGCCTATTGTATCTTTGCTAGATCCAAGTTACGGTTAGGCGTGTGATGTATAGTTTAGAGGGCCGTAGAGGTAACTAGTTTGGGGTCCCGCCGGGCAAGACCCGATGGACATCCGGAGGTGTAAGGGCCTATGGGCATCCTAGGTGTGTAAGGCCCCTTTGGGCATCACCGATTCTCGGAGGTGTAAGGCCCTATGGGCATCCTAGGTGTGTAAGGCCCTTTGGGCATCACCGATTACGGAGGTGTAAGGCCCTATGGGCATCCTAGGTGTGTAAGGCCCACTAGGCATCACCGATTACGAGGTGTAAGGCCCTATGGGCATCCTAGGTGTGTAAGGCCCTTTGGGCATCACCGACATTGAAGGTGTAAGGCCCGATGGGCATCCTAAGTGTGTAAGGCCCCACTTTGGGCATCACTTTGTATCCTAAGTGTGTAAGGCCCCACCGGGCATCACTTTGTATCCTAAGTGTGTAAGGCCCCACTTTGGGCATCTTTGTGTCCTAAGTGTGTAAGGCCCCACTGGGCATCACCGAGTCCTAGATTGTGTAAGGCCGAAGGGCATCCAAGCGTAGGACCTAGGAGTGATTGATGATGGGAGCCCTTGAATAGGCTCGCCTAGAATTAGCCCATAGCCTAACCAACCGTTTTCGCTCTAAGTCTTTGTATGGTTGCGTGTCCATGTGCTAAATGAGATGATTTCGTATTGTACCCGATTGGGGATTCTTCTTGAGTAACTTGTTGCTCACCCTTATTTTCTCGTGGCTTTACACAGTAACTTGGGGACAGAATTTGGATGGCTAGGAGGGGAGCGGCTCGATGATCATGGATAGTCGGCTCGGGTCGCACATTTCTTTAAATGTTTTCCTTAATGATTTAGCATGTAGTGGGACTTGGGTCCCTAGGAGAAAGTACTCAAACTATTTTATGTTCTCGTACCGTTTTCCTTTGAATTGTTTTAAGAAAGTACTGATCAGTCATTTACCTGTTTTATTTAATTGAAATCATGGTTTTGTTTTAAAAATGTTTATTGCAAAGTTTTAAACTTCCGACTCTGAATGATGTTTATATTCTTATTCATGCATGCTAAGTATGGACCTTAGGTTAGAGACCGTTTCTTGGGTCGGGTCCTTACAGAGCCAGTCTAGGGGTCGCGATCGCCACACGGCCGCAGTTAGAGCACAAGAGATCGCGGCGAGGCGGGGCGAGCGGCCGGCTCATTGCATCAAGTGTGGTAAGGCGCTTTTCGGATTGTGTGGAGCATCGCCCATGCTTGCTACAAATGTGGCAAGGAAGAGCTTTTGGCCAGCACAGTTGAGATGCTGGAGGGAGATGTGCTCGTGTAGCCAGTTTTCTGTTAGACCGTTTGACGACAGTGCGTTTCGAAGGGCGATCGAAGGAACCCTAAGTTGTGGAGAGCCTCACCAGAGCTCAGTCAAACCCAGGCAGTGTTCCTCGGTTGAGTTGCTGGACGCTTGTTGTCGGTTAACAAGCTAGAGTTGTTCTTGGTAACCTCCACGTTGATTTTCGGAATTCTTAGCGAGGTGGTGCTTGGTGTTGACCAAGGTTTGGTTCCCATGTTGTTTCGTGAGCTAGCTCGGTTCGAGAAAGCGGGCGTTGCCCTGAGGACTTGTTCCTAGTCAGGAAGTTTTGGGAGTTGACCCCTCCCTCGGCAATTGAGTAGGCACTGCTAGTTCCAAGTTGGGGGTTCAAGCGATTGAGGATCCTCGGATGTTGCTTCCGAGAGAGTTGGTTGTTGTTGCCCTTGGGTTTGAGCAAGGCGTGGCGTGTGTGAAGTTCATTTGTCCTTCGGAAGTTCGCTTCTTCGGGAAATCGTTCCTGTTGAGGAGGAGTCAGCTTAGCTCGTGAGTTGTGTAGTTGATTAGAGTAGCGCAGCGGTCAGCCCAGCGAGAGTGTCCCTGCGTTTGTTTGCTAGCAAGCGGAAAGTTGTTTGTTCCCACAAGGGCGGAGGCCTGCCAGTTCAAGGGCTTGAGTTGTTGCTGGAAGGTTGTTGGATCTTTGGAGTTTGTAGAACCCCTTAGTTCTTTGGTAGTTTAGTTGCACAGTGGATGCCGGCCTCGAGTTTTAACTTTTGAGGTAGTCTTGCCGACTCGTGTTGTTCAGGATTCGCAAGCTTGTGGTCGTCGCTATCCTTATTCCTCGCGATGTTTCGTGGGTGGAGTTTCGGATTGGAAGAAGAGTTAGGTCTAAGCTATAAGGAGGAAGTCCTTGGAGCGGCGGATGGGCTTAAGAGTTGAGTGGCGGCTTGGAGGCGAGCCTTGCTCGTTATAAGCAGGTTGAGTTTCTGCAGAGCAAGCCTTCTCGGGCTTTGTTCCTAGTTGATGTGCGTTCGCGATTGGCGTTATAGTGAGCCACGATTGAGTGGGTTGGCACAGAGATGTCGTGGCATTGGTTGGAAACCTTAGAGTTGTTATCCTCCGGCTATTGTGTTGCTAGTAGCCACGAAATGTTTTATTCCTTGCTGCTCGAGATTTCCGTAAGAGGAATGTTGTTTGTTTTCCTTTCTGGCGATGTTCTATTAGGCTAGTGGCTGATCGGATTGAATTGGAAAGTTTGTTGTCGGCCGTTGAGGGGCTCCAGTTTGTTAGTTTGGCCGAGTAGAGTGCGTGCGTGGACCTTGTCTTCTAAGGGTGGCAGAAGTGAAGTTTCATTTGGTGTGTTGGTGGTAGCCGTTTGGTGAATCGTAAAAGTGCCCCTTGGCTTTGGTGCTTCGATTTCTTGTAAGATGGTTGCTTAAGTGTTGTGGACGCATGCTAGTTGGAGGAGTTTGCCTTGGGATCAGTCACCAGTTGGTGGTTCGATTTGGATTTCGTTACGGATTGTAGGCAACCATTGGGGCTCGCAGATCTCTTGCGAAGTAAGAGTAGGCCGTTTAGTTTACGAAACACAGGAGGTTCGGTTGTTTGGTCAACATGGTGAAGGGTCGAATTTGTTTGATAACAACTATGAGCATTCAGAGAAGTTACGCCGAGCGTGGCGTAGAGTTTTAGAGCTTGTGACCCGTCCACGAGTTTGCAGAGAGTAGCGCCAGTAGAGAGGCGCCCGAGTTGGGCTAGCGAGGATTAAGTGAGCCCTAAGATTTTAAGACCGTTTAAGAGCTATTGCGAGTTTGAGGATGTGTATTACCGTTAGCACTATCACATCTATTTCTTGGAGTTCGGTATATGCCCGGTCTTGGTGAGATAGTTTGTGGTGCATGGATGGCTTGTGGCTTGGAGCCTCTGGGAACCCAAGAGGGTTCGGTTTCGAAGAAGGATTTGTGTTGTCTTAATCGGGAGCTTGGTTGGTTAAGAATCAGTGGAGTTTTTCCTAGAGTTGTTTTCGTCTTAGGACTTTCGAGGACGAAAGTCTTAAAAGGAGGAGTATTGTAACGCCTTGATTTTCTATTTCGGTTACCCAGGTGATTTCAGATCATTATTCGGATGTTCGGATGGTCCGTTAGAGCTGTTTTAACCCTTAGGGGTATTTTGGTCTTTTTGCCCCCGGTCAGGGTTTTGATTATTTTCAAGATTTCAGGGCCTTTCCTGCCTTCATCAAAGTTTGGTGGTTGTTGGTTGCAAGAGCCAAGAGGTTGGGGCAAGTTGTTTGGGAGTTTGGAGGTATTTTAGTTATTGGCAAAATTAATGGGTTTTTTAGTTCTTCCTTTGGGATTTGAACCCTTGCCCTAAATGGTTTTGGGAGTTTGTAGGAAAAAGAGTTTTATTAAAAAAAAAAAAAAAAGTTTGCTTGGGCCGGGTTTTGAAAGAGAAAGCTTTGGGAAGGGATTTTAGACCCATTTAAATTAGGAAAAGGGAAGAAAATCAAGAAAATCCCTTTCGCCTTGTATTCCAATCTCTCTCTCTCTCTCCTTGCCGACCTCACCAAGAAAACCCAACCCTAGCCGCACCAGCCCTAGCAGCACCAACCCGAGCCACAACCCTGCCCAGTCGCGCCGCACTAGCCCTGCACAGCCCATGCCCAGCCGCTCTACACCAGGCCGCGCGGCACAGCCCAGCCACTCCGCCCAGTCGCGCCGCACCACCCCGCACAGGCGCCGCGAAGCGCGCGCAGCCGCAGACGAGCCGCCTGCGCGCGCCGCTCCTTGCCGTCCGCACGCGTCGCCCAGCGCCGCCTGCGCGCCGTCCTCGCAGATCCGAAGTCTCGCCCGCGCGCCGGCTCCAGCGCGTCTGCTCGCCTTGCCGCGCGCCCAAGCCAGCGCTTTGCCTGCGCGCCGCGCCAGTGCAGCGCCCATTCCGCCTTTTTTTGCTGCCGAGACCGCATGTCTTCTCGGTTGGTAATTCCCAAACCTTTCCCCTCTTAGACTTTTAAACTGCTGGCTGCTGTTTATCTATTTTGGATGTTTTTATTGTATGCCTAGGTTGCTCGGGTTCGCTTTAAGCTCGAGGGTCGTTATCTGATTCGCGATAGTTATTTTCCACTTAATTCCAGGTAAGGATATCTTACCGTGGTTGTGTGGACCCTGCGATGCTTTCTTGATTGTGCCTTATATGCATGTTTACTTCTATGAACATGATTAGTGAATAGGACAGCTTGTGAATGCATTCTTGCTAGCATGTTTGCCTGTTTGTACATGTTAGTGCCATGCTAGGATTGTTCTTCCAGCATGCTTGAGATTCCTGCTTTAAGTTCGTAGTATCATGCTAGGTTATGTGTGATTGATGTTGATATGTATGTCTAGCCAAGAATCAGTTATTTTGTACTCTTAGTTAGTATAGTAGAGTTTGTCATCATCCAGAGGCTGAGAGCGGACATAACTTACTTTGTCCCCACCCGTCGGGAGTAGAGCGAAGCATAACGTACATTGCTTCCCCCCGACAGTCGATGTGGATTTACCTACCACATCGGCATAAGCCTAGTTTGTTGCCTGCTAGAGCGTAACCCTTCCAAAGGTGCAAGCCTGCCTTGGCCGGTTCTTAGCTTCAGGTTGGTGGTACAGGCTGCACAGATGAGTGCCGAGGGCCTCGCACTACTGTGTTCAGTGACACCGTTTCCGAGTCTTTAGGCATGCGTACCTGGCCCGCGTAGTTTGTACTTAGGCCCCCACATTTACTCCGGTTGCAGCAGCATGCGGTGTGCGCGCACATGCGTTAGTCGCTGGTTCAGAGAGCTCCCCCGGGCTAATGTTCGTGAGTACACCAGTTCCTTCCAGTTTAGAGCCAGACTTCGGGTACTCTTCCGATAGTCCAGATTTGTTAGTGAGGGTAAGAGGCCCTTGAGGACACTGTAACAGCCCGGATTTCAGTAAAATGGAAGCAGTTTTAAAAAAAAAAAAAAAAAAGGAAATCGGAGTTGGAACTAAATAATAATAAATGCGTTGGCCAGGGCTCGAAGGGGGGAAGCCTTGGGGAAGGACATTTGAGATTCTCAAGTCTATTTTAACTTAGGGAAGGAAGGAAAAGAAAAAGGAAAAAGAAGAAAAGCCTCTCTCTCTCTAGCAAATCCCTAAGACCCTCGCCCACGCCGCCGTCGCCCCACACCCTCGCCCACGCCGCCATCGCACCCAGCCACGTCCACGCCGCCGTCGCACCCAGCCGCGCCCACGCCGCCGTCGCCCCAAGCCTCACCTGCACAGCCAGCCCATTGCTCGCACGCGACGCCCCAGCGCGCCGTCGCTTGCACTGCTGCGCCGTGGCGCCCAGCGCCGCACCGCCTGCACCGCTCCGTTCAGCCGTATCCGCACAACCACGCACCAGCGCACCAGCCGCGTCGCTCGTCCGTCCGCGCCGACCGCGTCGGCACGCCTGTCCGCCCCGCCACACGCCCTGCCTGCCGTGCTGCCGAGGGCCACGCGCCTCGCCCTTGCCCCCGCGCGCCCGCGCTCAGCGCCCCTGCCTCACCAGTCGCCCAGCAGCGCAGCCCCAGTGCTCGACCACACGCGCAGCAGCCCGGTGCCTTCTCGGGTTGTAAATTTACGAGCCTCCACCCTTTGGACTTCGTGATTTTAGTTGCTGTTTATTTAAATAGGATATTTTATTACTTGCTTAGGTCACTCGGGTTTGCTTAAAAGCTCGAGGGTCGGTTGTAGATTCGTGATAGTTACTTTCCACTTGTTTCCAGGTAAGGACTTCTTACCCGGGGTTGTGTGGACCCTGCGAATACTTGTTAGCATATTGATTTTTCATAACTGTATGAGTTTCTAGTGGATAGGCTTCATGTTTGCTTCTGATTCATGTTCGAATTAAGTTTGTATTCCGTTAGTTCCGTGTTAGGTTTTGACATGTTAGGTTTAGTATAGAAGATAGTAGGAGGGTCTAGTGTAAGTCCCGCTCGGGTAAGACCGCGATGACAGCCGGAGGTGTAAGGCCCGATGGGCATCCTAGGTGTGTAAGGCCCCACTGGGCATCACTGATTCTAGAGGTGTAAGGCCCGATGGACATCTTAGGTGTGTAAGGCCCCACTGGGCATCACTGATTATGGAGGTGTAAGGCCCGATGGGCATCCTAGGTGTGTAAGGCCCCACTGGGCATCACTGATTATGGAGGTGTAAGGCCCGATGGGCATCCTAGGTGTGTAAGGCCTCACTGGGCATCACTAATTCTGGAGGTGTAAGGCCCGATGGGCATGCTAGGTGTGTAAGGCCCCACTGGGCATCACTGTGTCCTAGGTTGTGTAAGGCCCGAAGGGCATCCAAATGTAGGACCTAGGAGAGGTCAGAGATGAAGCCCTTGAGTAGGCTCGCCCTTGAAGTAGCTCATAGCCTAAACTAACCGTTCCCGCTCTAAGTCATTGTATGGTTGCTTGTCCGTGTGCTAGATGAGTTGTTTCGTATTGTACCCCGGTTGGGGATTCTTACTGAGTATTTCGTTGCTCACCCTTATTCTCTGTGGTTTTCCATCAAGTAACTTGGGACAGAGGCTGGATGGCTAGGAGGAGGTCTTTGGATGATCATGGATAGCGGACTACGAGTTGCACGTTTCTTTTTTTGGTTTCTTTATGATTTAGCATGTAGTGGGACTTGGGTCCCTAGGAAAAACACTCAAAAACTATTTTATGATTCTCATACCGTTTCCCTTGATTTGTTTTAAGAAAGTACTGATCAGTCATTTACTTGTTTTATTTAATTGGAATAATGGATTTGTTTTAAATATGCCTACTGCAAAGTTTTAAATTTCAAGCTCTGAATGACGTTTTACATTCTTAATCATGCATGCTAAGTAAGGACTTTAGGTTAGAGACCGTTTCTTGGGTCGGGTCTTACAGGACACCCATTGGGATTGGCTTTGAGGTGATCATATAGTCGAGGAGAAAGACCCTCGAGGGTGTCGGACATCTTTGGGATCGGTTTTTTGAGTGATCAATTGGCCGAGGGAGAAAGACCCTCGGAGATGTCCGGGATTGGTTATGAGAGCCAATCATTAGGCCGGAAGTAGGAGACTTCCGAGGATTCCAGATTCTGCCTTGTAAGCTCGTTGAGCTATGATCCGTGTTGGTAAATTGTTTGCATGTATACTAGGGTGCGGATGATTGATGTATCGTATTGTACCCGGTTGGGGATTCTTTACCGAGTATGTTTATACTCACCCTTATTTATGTGGTTTTCCACGGGTAACTTGGAACAAAGACAGGACGGCTAGCGAGAGGAGGCGATTGATCATGGGAGCCATGACACTCTGTCTTTTTTATTGTTTGCATAATTTGTTCGGCATGTAGGCGGATTGGAGTCCTAGGGGGACGTTTTTAAAAGTTGTTTAAATTGTATTGTATGATTTTATAAACACTGGCCAGGCTTGTTTTACTTTGTTGGCTTTGCTTAAATGAAGGTTGTTGTTCATGTTTTAAGTGTCCCCGCTTTTAAATGTTTTGAAAGGTTTTAAATATGAGCACTAAAGTGCTTGATGAAGTATTTAACTTGCATCTTTGAGTGAGAACCTAGGTTTAGGACCGTGTTTTGGGTCGGGTTCTTATAGTGGTAAGGAAGGGCATGAGGCCCGATTTTGCAACCATAAAGTAGTGATAGCGCAGCCAGCTCAGCAGCAGGGGCGAGTGTATGCTACGACCCGCCAGGAGGCTGAGCAAACTGGGGCCGCGGTGGTAGGTACGCTCCTAGTTCTTGATCACCTTGCCTTTGTGTTGTTTGATTCGGGTTCCACTCATTCTTTTCTTTCTACTATTTTTTATGAGCATGCTTGCATGATTTTAGAGCCTTTAGGATTTGAGTTATCTGTTGCAACTCCTTCGGGAGCTAGTATGCTGGCTAGTCAAAAGGTAAGGGACGGTCGGATACAGGTATCCGACGAGTCTCTGCAAGTTACGCTCATAGTACTGGCTATGAGTGGTTTTGATGTGATCCTCGGCATGGATTGGTTAGCTGATAACCACGCGATGATTGACTGCCGCCGGAAGGAGGTAGTGTTCGACTGCTTAGAAGCAGGACTAGCTTTAAATTTCGGGCGCCCGGGCGGGGGTGTGTCCGCCAGTGGTTCGGTAGTTAAGGCCCACCGTTTGCTAGCTTGAGGAGCTTGGGGTTTCATAGCTAAGTTGTCCGGAGTGAGTCGTGATCAGTTATCTTTTGAGCAAGTGCCCATTGTGCAAGAGTTTGCAGATGTATTTTCTGAGGAGTTGCACAGTGCCGCCAAAGAGGGAGGTTAATTTCTCAATAGAGCTTGAGCCAAGAACTCGTCCTATCTCGAAAGCTCCTTATCATATGGCGCCAGCTGAATTGAAAGAGTTAAAGAAGCAATTGCAAGAGTTGCTTGACAGAGGATTTATTAGACCGAGTGTGTCCTCGTGGGGAGCACCCGTGCTGTTTGTTAAGAAAAAGGATGGCTCAATGCATCTGTGCATCGATTACAGGGAACTGAATAAGGTAACCATCAAGAACAAGTATCCACTGCCACGTATTAATGACCTGTTTGACCAGCTCCAGGGAGCTTGTGTGTTTTCAAAGATTGACTTGAGGTCGGGCTACCACCAGTTAAGGATCCAGGATGCAGATATCCCTAAGACAGCTTTTAGGTCGAAGTATGGTCACTACGAGTTCGTGGTCATGTCTTTCGAATTGACCAACACCCCAGCTGCATTCATGGACATGATGGACAAAGTGTTCAAGGCGTTCCTGGACCGCTTTGTCATTGTGTTCATAGATGACATTCTTGTGTACTCAAAGTCTAAAGACGACTGTGTTGGAAATTCGTAGTTTTCTGGGTCTGGCCGGTTATTAGCATCGCTTCGTTCAGGATTTTTCTGCTATAGCGCACCGCTTACTCGTTTGACGAGGAAGGGTGTCGATTTCGTTTGGGATAAGAAGTGCGACGAAAGTTTTGCTAAGCTGAAGAGCAGTTTCACGTCCGCACCAATGTTGGCAGTTCTAGAGGGAACAACGGGTTTTGTGGTGTTCGGTGATGCGGCAAGTTTGGTTTGGGTTGCGTTCTGATGCAGCACGGTAAGGTAATAGCGTATGCCTCAAAGGCGATTGAAACCGCATGAGTAGAATTATCCGACTCATGATATGGAGTTGGCAGCTGTCGTCTTTGTACTTAAGGTCTGGAGGCATTATCTGTATGGGGAGAAGATTCAAATCTTCTCGAACCACCAGAGCCTCAAGTATTTCTTCACCCAGAAAGACCTGAACATGAGACAGAGGAGGTGGTTGGAGCTTGTAAAGGATTACAACTGTGAAATCCTGTATCACCACGGGAAGGCAAATGTTGTAGCAGATGCCTTTGAGTAGAAAGACCTCGCATTTAGCAACGCGGCAAATCCCAAAAGTTGTATAAGGAAGGATCTTGAGAGAGCAAGAATATAAGTGTTGTTAGAGGAGGTTACCGCTGTAGTAGCCCGATTGACCATCCGGCCTTCGATAAAGCAAAGGATTATCGACGGCGGTTGAATGACCCTAAGTTAAAGATATTATGCGAGAGAGAGTTCAGTCGATGGTGATTTCGATTTTGTGGTATCTCTGGATGGTGGCTTGAGGTATAAGGGTCGGCTATATGTCCCGGCCCGATGCCGGTATTCTTCTGAGTTGTTAACCGAGGCTCACACCTCGCCTTTTCCGTGGCATCCAAGAGGTAACAAAATGCACCATGATCTTAAGCAGACTTTTTGGTGGATGGGGATGAAGAGAGAGATTGCCCAGTTTGTCAGCCGGTGTCTCACTTGTCAGCAAGTGAAGGCGCCTAGACTGAAACCAGCAGGTTTGTTGCAGCCGCTTGGGGTGCCTCAGTGGAAGTGGGAGGAGATTACCATGGAATTTATTTCGGGTTTGCCCAGGACTCCGAGAGGTTATGCACAAATTTGGGTGATCGACACGGTGACCAAGTGTGCGCGCCGTTCCGGCGAGGATAAGTTATACCGTGGAGCAGTGGGCACAATTATTCCTTGAGCAGATAGTTAGGTACCACGGAGTGCCAGTTAAGATTATCTTTGACCGAGATTCCCATTTTACATATCGGTTTTGGAGAGACCTTCAGGCAAGATTGGGCATAGAGTGGAGCTACAGTACAGCCTTTCATCCGCAGACCGATGGTCAGACGAAGCGGGTAAATCAGATCCTCGAGGATATGTTGCGAACCTGTGTGTTAGATTTTCTGGGCAGTTGGGATCAATACTTATATTTGATGGAGTTTGCCTACAACAACAGTTATCAATCAACCATTCAGATGGCACCGTTTGAGGCGTTGTATGGTAAGCGCTGCAGATCCCCGATATTTTGGGAAGAGGTTAGAGACAAGCAGGTTTTGGGTCCTGAGTTGCTCCAGTTGACCAATGAGGCGGTCCAGAAGAGCAGGGCTCGTATGTTGACTGGCCAAAGCAGGCAGAAAAGCTACGCCGACGTCAGTCGTAGAGAGTTAGAGTTTGAAGTTGGTCAGCATGTCTTCCTTAAGGTAGCCCCGATGCGTGGGGTTCTGAGGTTTGGTAAGAGGGGGAAACTGAGCCCCATGTTTGTTGGACCTTTCGAGATCCTTGAGAGGGTTGGGGCTGTAGCTTACAAGTTAGCATTGTCGCCATCCTTGGCTGCGGTGCATAGTATGTTCCACATTTCGATGCTCCGCCAGTATGTGGCAGACCCTTCGCACATCGTAGATTTTGAGCCTTTGCAACTGAACAGTGACCTGAGCTTTGAGGTAAAACCTATAAAGATCTTAGCATTTGAGAAAAAGGTTTTGAGGAACCGAGCCATCGATTTAGTGAAAGTGCAGTGGCAGAATCAGTGAGTGGAGAAAGCAACTTGGGAGTTGGAAGGGGAGATGAGGAGGAACTACCCAGAGTTGTTTTAGTACAACGACTTCCGAGGACGGAAGTCTTCTAAGGAGGGAGTATTATAACGGCCGGGTCTCCGTCTCAGTTCCCAGTGTATTTGGTTCGATTTTGGTTGCGGTTGGGCCATTAGGGGTTTTTAACCTAAAGGGCATTTTGATCATTTTGCTCTCGTAGCGGGCCTTGCGGGACCGAAGGGTTACGAGGATCATTTCTGTCTTTTGCTAAGGTTAGGTTGGTTGTCGGTGCAAGATTCCAAGAGTAGTTGGATTTGTTAGGAGTTTTAATGGGTGTTCCTTGGAGGATTCGAACCCTTGGCCTCAAAGAGGGTTGGAGGCTTGGATTTAATTAAGGAAAAATAAGTGTGTCAGCTAGTACTCGAAGGGGGAAAGCCCAGGGAAGGGAATTGCCAAACCTAATTCTATTTTTAATAGGAAAAGAATTGTATTTTTTTCATCTCTAAAAAAAAAAGTTGCCGCACTCCATCTTTCCTGCCGTCTCGAGAGGTAGGTTCGCTTCTCCTTCCTTTTCTTCTTTTTCCTTTGGCATTTGTCGTTGGCTGAGCCTTGACCGTCGGAAATTTTGTGTGTGTGTTTACGCGCCACGGAGAGAGACCGGCCAATGACCACTCGACGACACGCCAGTGAACGCTCGCCAGAGCTCTGCCGTGTCGCCCCCGCGCCGTCGAACCAACTGAGCCGCAGCAGTACATCACACCCAACCGCTTGCGGTGCCCATCCCTTCGCCGATCGCAGCTGCAAGCATCCCGCCACAACGCAGCACCCCTTCGCCAGTTCGCCCTTCACCCCGCAAGTTCTTCTCTGCTGCACGTCCGCCCTCGCCCGCGCGCACTCACTGTGTCCAACCGCAGCATAGTAGCTTCGCGACAGCGCGAAGCCTTTGCTGTTCGTCTCGCACGCCCCCGCAACAGAGAAGCACCAACTTGTTCACCCCAGTCGCACGTCCTGCCTACCCACTTGCCGCCGAGAGCCTGTTTTGCTGAGAGAGTTGGGCCGAGACCTAGTGCCTTCTCGTTTGGTAATTCTCGAGCCTTTACTCTTTTGGACCCTAAGATGTTAGTTACTGTTCGTTTAATTAGGTTGATTTTATTGATTACTTAGGTTGCTCAGGTTCACTTAGAAGCTCGAGGGTCGCTTGTTGGTTGTGGTAGTTATTTTCTGCTTGTTTCCAGGTAAGGATTTCTTACCGAGGTTGTGTGGACCCTGCGAATACTGAATAGCATATCGTATCTTGTAACTGTATGAGATTTCTAGTGGATAGGAGTCATGTTTTCTCTTGATGGCATGTTTGTTTTCCGTTCGTATTCTGTTTGTTCCATGCTTGGGTTTTCTTATCCTGGCATATCCATGTTTCCTGTTCGTATTCTGTTAGTTTCATGCAAGGATGGCAGGTAGTGTATGTTGTCTGATTATTAGGCTAGTTTGTGTTCTGCACTTAGGAGACTGTTAGGGGTTATTAGTTTAGGTTCCGCTTGGGTAAGTCCCCGATGGGCACCAATGCGTTGCTAGTGTATGTAAGTCCCATATGGGCACTACTGCTGCTTTGGCTTTATGTGTAAGTCCACGATGGGCATCATAAGGTAGCTAGGGAGTGTAAGACCCCGATGAGCATCTCCGTGTTCCTAGCTGGAGTAAGACCACGATGGGCATCCTAGATGTGTAAGACCCCGTTGGGCATCATTGACTTGTGGAGTAAGACCCCGATGGGCATCCTAGATGTGTAAGACCCCGATGGGCATCATTGGTTTGTGGAGTAAGACCCCGATGGGCATCCTTGTGTGTAAGTCCCCGATGGGCATCACTGTGTCTAGCAGGAGTAAGACCCTGATGGGCATCCTTGATGTATAAAACCCAGATGGGCATCATCGCGTCCTAGGTTGTGTAAGACCCGATGGGCATCATGGTGTAGAACCTAGTGTAGGTTGTAGTTTGTAAGTCCTTGAATAGGCAAGCTCTAGGAGTGACGTATAACCTAAAAAGCAAGCTGTTTTGCTCTAAGTTATTGTATGGTTGCATGTCGGTGTGCTAAATGAGATGTTTTCTTATTGTACCCTGGTTGGGGATTCTTATTGAGTGACTCGTTGCTCACACTTATTTTCTGTGGTTTTTCCACCAGGTAACTTGGGACAGAGGCTGGATGGCTAAGAGGAGGGCTGACGCTTTGGATGATCATGGATGGCCGAACTCTCGAGACAAATTTAATCTTTTCTTTTATTTGGGTTTAGCATGTAGTTGGACTTTAGTCCTTAAGAAAACATACAAAAACTTGTTTAAGATTTCTCAAACCCTTTTCTTTGATTTTAAGAAAATCTTGATCAGTCCACCTTACTTGTTGGTTTTACTTAAAGGATTTATGGATTTGTTTTAATTGTGTTGATTGAAAAGTCTTAAATTGGTACTCTGAATGGTGTGCTAAATGAGATGTTTTTCGATTGTTTTGGATTCGACATTGTTGTAAATCTGTTTGGGGTTTGAAATGTTTTGAATAAATCTCTTATCGAGTATGTTTTAAACTTTATTTAGCTTGGAGCAGTGCTTGGATACTGAGAGGGTGGTTTGAGGACTTCTTATGCTTGTTGTTAAAGTGATTGTTTACAAGTTTTTTTTATTTTCATTCAGAATCTGGAAAGCAATCTTGCATATTATTTTTAAGTTTTAAAAACATGCATGGAGGTAAAGGCCTAGTTTAGGACCTCATTCATCGGGTCTTTACATGAAACCACGATAGTCAAACCGAGCAGGCGAAAAAGCGGTCAAAACTAGCACCAAAGAGTATAAAAATGGATTGAGCATTGAACTTACCCAATAGGAAAGAACCTCAAAATTTGTGTCCTAGCAACTCCTCGTGCCTTCTTAAGATCGGCTTGAAGGACGGCAACCAGCTCGAGTCAAATATGGTCAACAGAGAAGTCAATGGGTCAACATTTTCTAATAACCAAACAATAACCCATAACCAAACATCCTTTAAGCCAAATAGCCCATAAACCCATAGCCAACCACTACATATTCATGACTTAGATAGTTCAACCCATCTAACCAAGCAGCCTAAATCCATAGCTTGAATACCCATAAATCAGCTACCAAAAAACCTTAATACTTCATTTAAATAACCCTAAACATTAAACCTAATAGTTGTTACTCATCATTTAGATAACGCTACACCATTAACCAAATTCCACCCTTCTTCAACCGTGGAAAGAAACTAAACCCATTTGACACCTTAACTAAACGGAAAAGGAAAGCAACTCACCTGAATACACTTTAGCGAAGGCAATAAGAGCTCGTACCAGCGAAAGCAGAACAAAGGTTGTCGTGACACCCATTTCTACAGCGTACGCGGACTCCTCGTGGTGAATCTTCCTACAGTGAGCTTACGGTGCACTAAACCCATGCAGAAATCGACAACATTTTGCTTCTTGCCAACCCACAACGACGAACCACATGGTAACAAACTCGCGCGAGCTCAAGTCTTCCTTAAGGGCTAAACCAGACGATGCGACTCCGGTGAGCAAACTCGTCGCGAAAAAATGGTGAGAGAGAGAGAGAGAGATGAATTCTAAGGTGGCTGCATAATAAACAAGGCCTAGGGTTCCTAGACTACTATTAACTTTAAATAACCATAGCCAAAATACAAACATACCGTTTCTCTTCACCAAGATATGTCTATTCTTTTCACAAATTTTATTTTTTATCCAATTTGATGCTTCATTATTAAAGTCATTCAAGTAGTTATGCGAAGGGAAAAAGTGCTTCTCTACTACAAAATATGGAAAATGTTTCTGTTAGTTTGAGTTTTGTGTCGTTCTTGTTTTAGCATTGATTAGAGTTGTTAATAACTATATAAAAAAAAGAAGGGAAATTGAAATTTTTTAGCTAGGGTGACTTTTGATTGAAATTTACCATTTGATATGGAACAAAACGAATTAAGAACTTCAAAGATGAAGAGAACCAAACTGACACAATTTGAAGATATAGAGAGCCGAACATACACAACCACAAGATGTAGAGGGCAACTTGTAGATGTAGAGAGCCGAACTGACACATTTTGAAGATGTAGAGAGGCGCACTTCCACAATATGAAGATGTAGAGAGCTGTAGTGACACAATTTAAAGATCTAGAGAGGCGCACTCATCCACAGTTTGAAGATGGAAAGTCTAACTCTCATAGTTGAAGATTGAGAGAGTCGCATGTTATGCGCTTCACTCTTGACCAAATCTAGCCGTGTACAACATACCAACGTCTACCTTTCAAGGATACTTGTGGCATGCAATGAAAGTCATGGCACTCACGATTATCATCATCATAATTCGACAATATGTATGATTATGAAAATAGATGTAAGGTTGATGAGCGTGCAAATGAGCGGACACAAATCCCCTGTCGAGAACGTGCCGACCACAAACCATGCACGTCGCTTACTAGCATCGTCTATTCGATCTCCATACCTCGTTTAAGTCCATATAAAGCACCAAATCGTGCATCAAACAACATGCAAGTCCCCAGTGGGACATACAAACTACCATGCGAGACCAACTATGTCAATGAACATATAGTAGTTTACATATATCCAAATAATCAACAAAGGCTATATGCTCTCCTAAGACATGATATCATTCATATATTGCATGCTAACGGTGTAATGAATACAAGCAACAAACAACACAGATTATGCCACATAAACAAGTTAGTGCTACGGTCAATCTAACACATCTAATAGCCACGAGCCTCAAGAAGGGGGTCACAGGTCCTTTACCTATCCAAATCCACCTGCTGCTCTCTCGAAGCTTATTGAAACCACCTGATAGTCAAACTGAGCCAGAATAGAAAAAGCGGTCAAAACTAGCACCAAAGAGTATAAAAAATGGATTCAGAGCATTTAACTTACCCAATAGGAAAGAACCTCAAAATTCGTGTCCTGGCAACTCCGCGCGCCTTCTTAAGATCGGCTTGAAGGACGACAACCAGCTCGAGTCAAATATGGTCAACAGAGAAGTCAATGGGTCAACATTTTCTAATAAACAAACAATAACCCATAACCAAACAGCCTTTCAACCAAATAGCTCGTAAAACCATAGCCAAATCCATAGCTTGAATACCCATAAATCAGCTACCAAAAAACATTAATACTTCATTTAAATAACCCTAAACATTAAACCTAATAGCCCTTAATCATCATTTAGATAACGCTACACCATTAACCAAACTCCACCCTTCTTCAACCTTGGAAAGAAACTAAACCCATTTGACACCTTAACTAAACAGAAAAGGAAAGCAACTCACATGATAACACTCTAGCGAAGGCAAGAAGAGCTCGTACACGTGAAAGCAGAACAAAGGTTGCAGCGACACCCATTGCTACGGCATACGACGAACTCCTCAAGGCGAATCTTCCTGCCGTGAGCTTACGGTGCACTAAACCCACGCAGAAATTGACAACATTTTGCTTCTTGCGAACCCACAACGACGAACCACATGGTAACAAACTCGCGCGAGCTCAACTCTTCCTTAAGAGCTAAACCAGACGACGAACTCTTCTACACTACCTTCACAGTAACAATGCGACTTCGGTGAGCAAACTCGTCGGGAAAAAATCGTGAGAGAGAGAGAGACGAATTCTAAGGTGGCTGCATAATAAACAAAGCCTAGGGTTCCTAGGCTACTATTAACTTTAAATAACCATAGCCAAGAAAAACATTCCCTTTCTCTTCACCAAGATGTATGCATTAGTTTCACAAATTTTATATTTCATCCAATTTGATGCTTCATCATTAAAGTCATTCAAGTAGTTATGGGAAGGGAAAAAATGCTTCTCTACTATAAAATATGGAAAAGGTTTCTGTTAGCTTGAGTTTTGTGTCGTTCTTGTTTTAGCATTGATTGGAGTTGTTAATAACTATATAAAAAAAAAAAAAAAAAAAAAAAAAAAGAAGGGAAATTGAATTTTTTTAGCCAGGGTGACTTTTGATTGAAATTTACCAATTGATACGGAAAAAAACGAATTAAGAACTTCAAAGATGGAGAACGAAACTGACACAGTTTGAAGATATAGAGAGCCGAACATACACAACCACAAGATATAAAGGGCAACTTATAAATGTAGAGAGCCGAACTGACACATTTTGAAGATGTAGAGAGGCTCACTTCCACAATTTGAAGATATAGAGAGCTGTAGTGCCACAATTTTGAAGATCCTGAGAGGCCCACTCATCCACAGTTTGAAGATGGAAAGTCTAACTCACATAGTTGAAGATTGAGAGAGTCGCATGTTGTACGCTTCACTCTTCAGCCAAAATCTAGCTGTGTTGTAACAGCCCAGTTTCCTATTCCAGTTTTCGAGGTGCCTTCGGGTCAAGATTCGGTTGTTTGGTTGGGTTTTAGAGCCGTTTGGACCCTTGGGGGTATTTTGGTCTTTTGGCTCTTCGGGCAGGATTTGTGGTCTTCAGGGCTTCGAGGTAGCTCCTGCCTTTGTCGAGGCTTGTTTGTTGGTGGCTACGAGTCCCATGGTGTTTTGGCTAGTCGGTTGATTACTCAGTTGTGGTTTGGGCTTTGGCAAAGTGTTGGTTGGTTGTGTGTTTCCTTTGGGATTCGAGCCCGAGCCTTTAGTGTTGCTTTGGGAGTTGGATTTAAGTGAGTTTGATTGATTGGAAAAGATTGCTTTGGTCGGGTCTCGGAGGAGGAAGCCGGGAAATGGGATTTTGAGGTTTTAAGTGGATAAGGATGGAAAATGGAATTAAAATCCCATTTTTCCCTTTTATTTCCCATTTTCCTTTTTATTTCCTTTTTTTCTTTTATTTTTTTTCCCAAAATCAATTTTCTCTCTCTCTCTCTCTCTCTCTCTCTCTCTCTCTCTCTCTCTCTCTCTCTCTCTCTCTCTCTCTCTCCCCGAGCCCCCACCTAGCCCAGCCCCTAGCAGAGCTAGCCCCCCTGCGCGCTCGCCTCGCCCGACCAGTCGCCGGCCCGGCGTCGAGCGCCATCGCCGGCCGAGCCCAGTCCACTGCCGCCCGGCTCGTGTCGCCCGAGCTCGCCCGCCGCGATCTTTGTCGCCTGCTGCTCTGCCACGTCCGTGTCGCCTAGGCCGTCGCGTGTCGTCCGCGCTCGAGTGGCGCGTCCCAGCGCCCGATCGCGCGCCCTCGCGTCGTGTCGCTCACGCCCGCGCGCCGTCTCTTGTCGAGCGCGCGCGCATGCGCCCTTGGTGAGCTAGCGCCCGCGCCCGCGCCCCCTGCGCCGCTCGCGTGTCGTCCGTGTGCAGCCCAGCGCCCAGCCCTGCGCCCCAGCGCGCCTGTCTGCGCCCATCAACTGCCTAGCCCGTGCAGCCGGCCCGTCCGAGTGTCAGCCGTGCCTCGTGAGTTGCTCCCGAGCTGAGCCCTATTTATTTTATTATATTTAGGGCTATTTTATGATTATTAATGTGTTTTCTTGGCTCGTTATAGTTTGCTCGGGTTCGATCGCAGTTAATTTTATTGTGTGTTGTTGCCTTCCGACCAGGTAAGGATTTCTTGCCGGAGTTGTGTGGGCCCTGCAATATTGTCATGATTTGCCTTTCTTGTTTGCTGACTGTTATGAGCATGATAATAATAGAGCAGCTTTGATTGATTTCTGCTAGCATGTTTGCTTGATATTACATGTTAGTGTCATGCTAGGTTTGTTCTGCCAGCATGCTTGTGATTCCTGCTTAAGCTCGTAGTATCATGCTAGGTAGTGTGATTGATGTCGGTCTTTGTTTGCTAGCCAGGAATCATTGCTTTTTGCTCTATACTCTTAGATAGAGTTGTAGGGTTTGTCATCATCTAGAGGCTGAGCGGACATAACGTACTTTGTCCCCACTGATCGGGAGTAGTGTGCGAAGCATAACGTATCTTGCTTCCCCCCCCGGTCACTAAGGTGGATTTAGCTCAGGTCGGGAATAAAGTGTGCGTGACATAACGTATCTTGCTACCCCGACCCACCGGTTGTGGAATTAGCTACCCACCCGGCATAGCCTAGTTTGTAGCTGCTAGAGCGGAACCCCGCCATCGGTGTAAGCCGCCTGGCGGTTCTTAGCCAGTCGGATGACCATCTTTGCCGCAGATGGCGCCGAGGGCCTCGCGCTCTGTGATCGGTGACACCGCTTCGAGTCTTAGGCATGCGTACGGCCGCGTAGTTTGCCCTTAGGCCCCGCATTTACGCCCGATTCTGAGAAGAGCATGCGGTGTGCGCGCACACGCAGCGTTAGTTCTTGCCGGTTCGGAGAGCTCCCGGGCTAATGTTCATGAGTACACCATTCCTTCCGATTTAGAGCGGACTTGGGTACTCTCGATAGTCAGATCTATTAGCAAGGGTAAGAGCCCCTTGAGGACATCCTTGGGATCGGTTTTTGGTGATCAAGCTGGGTGAGAGAGAAAGACCCTCGAGAGATGTCCCGGGATTGGTTAGGATAACCAATCATTAAGCGAAGTAGGAGACTTGAGATGACTCGAGATCTTTCTTTGTAAGCTCGTTGAGCTATGATCATGTTGGTATTTGTTTGCTTGCATGCTTTGGTACTAGATGATTGATTATATCGTATTGTACCCTGGTTGGGGATTCTTCTTGAGTAATTCGTTACTCACCCTTACTTATCTTTCAGGAAACCATGGCGCGAGGTAGGATGGCTGGAGGAGGAGCTGTGATCATGGAAAACCCGTTGTTCAACTCTGAGTCTTGTATTTATGTTTTAAATGTCCTCTGAATGCATGTAGTTGGGCACGGAGCCCTAGGTTGTTTTATGAATGTATTTCAGGATTCTAGCATTGTTGTAAATGTTGTAAAGTTGTATGTTTTAATAAATCTCTTATCGAGTAAGTTTTGGAAATGTATTTGTCTTGGAGCAGTGCTTGGAAACAGGGATGAGTTTCAAGAATTTTGTATTGACTTTTAAATGAACTTTTGCGGTTTTTGGTTTTACTTAGAATCCGAAACAACCCTATTGCAAATTCTAGTGTTGATTTGTATGCATGCATTGAGGTAAGGGCCCATTTAGAGCCCCATTCGGGTCGGGTCCTTACATGTGTACAACCCACCAACGTCTACCTCTCAAGGCTACTTGTGGCATGCAATGAAAGTCACAGCGCTCACGATTGTCTTCAACATAATCCGACAATATGTATGATTATGAAAATAGATGTAAGGTTGATGAAGATTTTTTAAATTTTTTATTTATCCTTGAATTTGTAGGACTAAAAAATCATTTTGATTTGGTTGAATCATGATAAGATTTTTTTTTTTTTTTTTTAGTTATAATGAATTTAGAATTTAGAATATGACTATTTAATAAACCAATATAATATGATTTGTTTTCTCCATTTACTTGGCACACAGAGGTACAAAGATGTATCAGGATCTCAAGCTGACTTTCTGGTGGAGTAATATGATAACGGTCATAGCAGAGTTTGTTAGCCGATGTCTCGCTTGTCATCAAGTGAAGGCTCCTAGACAGAACCTCGCAGGGTTGTTGCAGCCAGTGAGCTGGCCTCAGTGGAAGTGGGAAGAGATATCCATGGATTACATTTATGGGTGATTGTCGACCGTTTGACTAAGTGTGCACACTTCATTCCTGGTAGAATCATTTATTCCGTGGAACAGTGAGCTAAGCTATTCTTGGAGCAGATTGTTCGGTACCATAAGGTACCAGTTAAGATTGTATCTGATCGAGATTCCCATTTCACTTCTCGATTCTAGAGGGCACTTCAGAAAGGGTTCGGTGTTGAGTGTTGTTTCAGTACCGCGTTCCACCCTCAGACCGATGGACAGACAGAGAGGGTGAACCAGATTTTGGAAGACATGTTGCGTGCCTGCGTACTTGATTTCTTGGGTAGTTGGGACCAATATTTGTATTTGATGGAGTTTCCTTACAACAACAGGTATCGGGCGACAATTCAGTTGGTGTCGTTTGAGGCTTTGTAGGGTAAGCGTTGTAGGTCTCGGTATTTTATGAAGAGGTTGGTGACACACAAGTTACGGGTCTCGAGTTGCTTTAGATGACTAATGATGCGGTGTAGAAGATCCGGGCTTGTATGTTGTGATGCATAGAAGACATTAGAGTTGCATCGATGTAAGGCATAGAGACCTAGAGTTTGAGGTGGTTCCTAAAGGTAGCACCGATGCGTGGAATTTAAAGGTTTGGTACGAGGGGGAAGTAAAGTCCCAGGTTTGTGGGACCTTTTGAGATCCTTGAGTCGATCGGTCCAGTGGCATACCGATTGGTCTTGCCCCCATATTTTAGACTTTTTTTATATGTTCATAGCTCAAATTTCTTTTGTCTTAGTTGAGCACTATATACACATGTGTATGTATTTGTTTTTTCAGTTTAACAATATACATGATGTATGTGGGGGTGGAGAAGTCAAATTGTTTTCTCTTCGAGGAAAATATGTAATTTTGATGAGTGGAATTATGTTGAGATTGACTAAACTAAATGTACTAATCACAGTTACAAGGTCATAAAAATTGAAACTCATCTACTCCCAAATATAGTTAGACTAAAAATTTCTCATAATATTGTTCATCTTTGGTTGTAATAAAAGAAAATTGGAATACAAACAGAGACACAAATTAATCATAATTTGTATTTATTAAAGTAACACAAGAGGTAAACGCATTATTATAAATATACATATTTGGCATAGTTTGTTAATTAAAAGAGCCATAGATTCAATTAATGATGGTAACTTAATCACCGAAAAATGGATTAGTACACGTGTTTATAAATTGGCTCGATCGAATAAAAAACAAAAAGTAAAATAGGGAGAATAATTATATTCGAAGAGGGGATTAGAGCCTCTAGGGAGGTGGCGGAGGTTTCCATGGATGGACGAAATATTCAGTTTTATCAAGAAGGTAACCAAAGAGAAACCCTTCTCGTTAGCATTCCAAAAACAAGTATGATCACTGTGCATTTATTGGTAAGCCATTTCCCTCTTTCTGGCCAGAAAACCTCAAATGTATTCTCTCCCAATTTGCTCTTAAAGGTGCACTCAAACTTTGTGCTTTGCCAAATATTCATCTTGAATTCCCAATTGTATTCACCCCCCGGATTTATCACATGCACGCCTATAATAATCAATCACCAAAATTAGCCGTCTTCATTATGTATAACCTAATAAAAAACATGTTACATATTTGATATAAAATATTTAAAAGTTCTCTACCTAAATCATCGTCTTTGGACCTGCAATGCGCCTCTATTGGTGTATCCTTTAAACCGTTCCCAATCATCACTCGCCACTTTGATAATGGAATTTGATACTTGGATTCTTCAACTGCAAACACACAATCACATATTTATATATATATCCTTCGATTTATATTTATTGTTTCTATATGTATTTTTTTAAAAAAAGCTCTTGGTAAATATTATTTATACTCAACATATTTTTAACATCAACACAACCAAGTTCCTTATTGTATGTCCTCATGATGATTTTTTTTTTTCAAACATTATATAAATAAAATAAAACATTATAAATTAGGAAAATGATATAGATATGCAACTTTATCTCAACCGTGTTAATTTAAACACTCTTTTAAAAAAACATTTGTAGATAAAAGATTTTTCTACTTTTTCATATTCTAAAATTGCATTCTTTCCATTACATGAATTTACTCCATTCCAATTAGATGAGCTGATTGTGGGTAATAAGTATCAGTTCATTTGATTAGTAGGCATTTTGTTCACTTTACAAGAATCGCCCATTTTTCTTATATAAACGATTTGTTTCAAAAATTTTTGAATTCATTTCTTTCATTTTTGGTTATACATAAAAATAAAATTCTCTAATGTTTTCTATAAAATTTAAATAACATAAAATTTTGAATCACGTTATTATTTTTACAATGAAAATGAAAGGAGAAACCAGAAATGACTAAATATTTATGAAATGAAATTCTATTTTTCATTATAAACAACCAATTGTGTTAATGTCAAAGTGAAATAAGCCGAGTGGTATCGATATATTTTTCCATCTTAAGGTCGTAGGTGCAAGCCACCCAAAATGTGTTACCATAAAAAATAAGCCCTATATGAGTTTTTAAAACAATGAATAAAGGGTGCCAAAAGTTATATTCGATCGTTACAAGATGGTTGTCTCTTGATAATGGTCGAGTATAGATTTAAAAAATAAACATACCAATATGCTGGGAGTGACATTGTTGGACTTCGTAAGAAAATGCCAAAACAAAAACTAAAATTGCCAAAGCCCTGAGAGTTTTCATTTTCTTCTTCAACGAGCTTTATATTTTTCAAGTAAATTTGCTTATATTTATAGTTTCATCCCCTCTTGCAATAGAAATTTCAAAGTCTTTAATCAAAATTAAAACACATTGATCTTTTTTTAGAATTGAACCGAAATGTTAAATTTAGAAAGAAAACAATTTGTGATGAAAATCAAGCTACCGTTAATTTGTTGAAACATTTATGTAATACTATCCTTAATTTAGTGGTTAATATTTATCCATAGAAGTCAAGAGATTGTTAGCCTTAAATGTCTGCATGAAAATCTCTCCTTCATTTGTACTTTGTTTCCTAATTAGGATTAACCAGTGGCTTCTTTTAATAATTGGAATTAATGTGTCGATGATTAGTGGATGTAAGGACCCGACACTAAACAACCCTAAATGGCCCTTACTTAACATGTAAATTCATTGGAAATCGTTCAAAGGGCTGGAAAAGAACATCTTTATTAAAAGTACTGGGAATCTAAAATCCATTTGAAATGCTTAAAGGGAAAAACAATAAACATCCTCTGGCCAGAGTTTACAAAACATTACAAATGACAATGACATAAATCCAAGTTCAACAATACAAGTTCCAAAACTCTTTCAAGATGCATTGTAAAAGACTTAGACCATGCAGCGGCCTTCCCATGATCCATCAGCTCCCTCCTCTAGCCACCTCGATGGCCTGGTCGAGAAAACCACAGAAAGGGTGAGTACAAGTTGCACTCAGTAAGGATTCCCCAACCGGGGTACAATATGCACAATAAATCACCTAACACCCTAGCATACATCCAACATTTGAGAACATGGCAGTCTTAAACAGTACAACAGGATAAATCATCAGCAAAGTCTAAGCTTACAACCAGACAATGTTAACACACACTGGGCTAACTAACAGGAGTACTTAACAAGTAATCTCAAAGCTATAACAGCACAGTAAAACAAGGTTAGCACACCCTAGGCTAACTAAGGACAGCAACACACTGGGCTAGTCCTGGCTGCAACACACTGGGCAGCCTTGAACTGCAACACACTGGGCAGTTTTGCTAAACCTGATGAGCAACACACTAGGCTAACAGGGGACAACAACACACTGGGCAGCCTTGAAGTGCAACACACTGGGCAATTTTGCTCAACCTGATTAGCAACACACTAGGCTAACAGGGGGACAGCAACACACTAGGTTAGTCCTGGAGCAACATGGGTAGCAACACACTAGGCCAACCCGAGATCAGCAACACACTAGGCCAATCCTAGAAACTGGTCAGCACACACTAGGCCAATAAGGGACAACACACACTGGGCAATCCTGAGCAAACCGAGCCAGCACGCAACTCGACTGACACTCGGGACTCCCTAAGGACTCTAACACATCTCACAATCATATCATAATAAATAACCAGTCCAGGATACAAGGATATAAAGCAGACAGATAGGCAAGTCAATAACAGGGAAGCATAGAAAACCAGACATTATTCTACATGCCAATCCTAACAGCAATTCAGGAAGAACTTAGCTACAACATGGTTAAACATACATCACCACAGAACATATATAGCATACAATTCCAGGTTACACAATAGGGAATAGACAGAGCTAGGCATCTACGAGAACATACTTCCTTTAGAGTTCCTGCAAGAGCCTATCCACTAACAGTTTATATAATTGGACAACTGCGCAGAAGAACCTATCCACTAGCTGTTTATATAATCCGGATAAACTGCAGAAAGCCTATCCACTAACAGTTTATATAATCCAGACAACCTATAGAAAAGCCTATCCACTAACAGTACAGTACAAACACACAACTAGGAGTTATCAATGAGGTGCTCATGGCCCACACAACCCTGGCAAGAAACCCTTGCCTGTCAACAGTGGAATCAAAACCTCGAAGTAAGCTTTTCAGAAAAAAAAAAAAAAAAAAAAAAAAAACCTCAAGTAAGCCTAAAGCTGCAGAACACCTCACAAGAACATCCCTTCCCAAGGCTTTCCTCCTTCGAGTGCATTATCCATTCTTGCTTCGTAGTATCATGCTAGGTTCATTGTTTCTGCTGAGCACGTGTTAGTATGTTTGATGTTAGTTGTTTTGTAAAAACCCTACCCGAAAGAGGTCTTAAACTAGGCCTTTACCTTAATGCATGCTTTTAAAACTAATAATAATATGCAAGATTGCTTTCCAGATTCTGAATGAAAATAAAAACTTGTAAACATTCATGAAATAACCAATTATAAAATGTCTTGAAACCTGTCTCTGTTTCCAAGCACCTGTTCCAAGCTAAAAGTAGTTTAAAACATACTCTTATCAGAGATTTATTCAAAACATTCTAAACCCAAACGATTTTTACATGATCAAAGGAATCGAAACAATCAGAAAAAATCCTAAGGGCTCCGTGCCCAACTACATGCATTCAGAAGACCAAACCAAAAACATAAACATAAATTCAGAGTTAAAAGACAACAGGTTTCCATGATCCGCAACTCCTCCTTCAGCCATCCTGTCTCGCGCCCTGATTACCTATGGAAAACCACCAAATAAGGGTGAGTAACGAATTACCCAGTTAGAATCCCTAACCGGGGTACAATACGATACAACTGGTCATCTAGCAGTAAGTATGCAAGTTATGAATACAACACAAAAGAGAGCACATCACTTTAATCCATACATAAATACCATGGATGCCATCTTACGGTCTTACTCTGGAAAACTACCCGTCCGTGCGAGCGCGCATCCCTGCCGCCCATCAGCGCCCAACAGCAGCCCCGACCGTACAGCATGTCCGTCCGCGAGTTAGCCGTGCCGTGTGAGTTGCTCCCGAGCTGAGCCCTATTTATTTTCTTATATTTAGGTGTATGGATTGTGATAATTGTTGTGCTTATTAGGTTCTCATTAGCTAGCTCGGGATCGATCGAAGCTTAGGATTCTTGTGTGTAGTTGCCTTCCGACCAAGTAAGGATTTCTTAACGGAGTTGTGTGGGCCCTGCAATATTATATGTGATTGTTGTTTGTATGCTTGTTTGTGTTTATCAGCATGTTTAGTGATAAGTGCTCTGTTCTGAATTCCCGACTGGCATGATTTCTTATGTTGTTTCTCATGTTAGTCTATGCTAGGTTGTTCCGTTCTAGCATGCTCGTTATCTGTTCTTGCTTCTTAGTATCATGCTAGGTTCGTTGTATCTGTTGAGCACGTATTGGATTGTTTGCTGTTGATGTTATAGTTTAGAGTTCTGATAGGTAGCATCATCCGGGCTAGGATGCATAAAGTACCTTGCATCCACGACAGGGACGTACGAGGCAGTACTCCGTCCCTGATCCCCCATTAGGGTTTAGCTAACCCTAACGGCAGGCCCCGCAATCTTGGGTGAGGGTGGCAAACTGTTAAATGCCCCAACGGTCGGGATAATGACATGGCATTGCCTTATCCCCGGCAGTTGGTGTAAGGACCCGATCCGAGAAACGGTCTCTAACCTAGATCCTTACTTAGCATGCATGATTAAGAATGTAAAACAACATTCAGAGTTCCAAATTTAAATCTTTGCAATCAACACATTTAAACCAAAAACCGTAATTCCAATAAATAAAACCAACAAGTAAGTGACTGATCAGTACTTTCTTAAAACAAATCAAAGGGAACGGTTCGAGAAACATAAAATAGTTTTTGAGTACTTTCCTAGGGACTCAAGTCCCACTACATGCTAATTCATAAAAACAATAAAAGAACGTGCAATTCAGAGTCAGCCATCCATGATCATCCAGCAGCCTCCTCCTAGCCATCCAGCCTCTGTCCCAAGTTACCTGGTGGAAAACCACAGAAAAATAAGAGTGAGCAACAAGTTACTCAGTAAGAATCCCCAACCGGGGTACAATACGAAAACATCTCATTTAGCACAAGAATATGCAACCATACAATGACTTAGAGTAAACAGTTGGGTTAAACCATACGCCCCTCCTGGAGCTTGCCTATTCGAAGGCTTACAGCTATAAACTACCCTAGGTTTTACACCTGGATGCCCTTCGGGCCTTACTCAACCTAGGACTCAGTGCTGCCCATCGGGGACATACACACCTAGGATGCCCATCGGGGTCTTACACCTCCAACTCAGTGATGCCCATCGGGGACTTATACACTTAGGATGCCCATCGGGGTCTTACACCTCCAACTCAGTGATGGCCATCGGGGACTTATACACCTAGGATGCCCATCTGGGTCTTACACCTCTGGATGTCCATCGGGGTCGTACTCGAGCGGGAGCTAAACTAGTTACCCCCACAATCTTCTGCACCTTACATCACCTGTCTAACCCTAGCATGGATCTAACAACATACAACGGGGAACATGGATATGCCAGGATGGAAAAACCTAGCATGGAATTATTAGAATACAACATAAAGCATGGATATGTCAGGATAGGAGAACCCTAGCATGGAACTAACGGAACGCAACCATAACACGAACACGAAATCAAAAGCAAGCATGAATCCTATCCACTAGAAACTCATACAGTTACAATAATCAATATGCTATCAAGTATTCGCAGGGTCAACACAACCCGAGTAAGAAATCCTTACCTGGAAACAAGTGGGATATAACTATCACGAATCAATTAACGACCCTCGAGCTTAAAGCGAACCAGAACAACCTAGGCATACAATAAAAACATCTTGAATAAATAAACAGCAGCCAACAACTTTAAGTCTAAAAGGGGATAGGCTCGGGAATTATCAACCGAGAAGACACGCGGTCTCGGCAGCAAGAGGGCAGGAATGCGCGCTGCTGGTGCGGCAGGGGCGCTGGCGCTGGGCGCTGGGTGCTGGGACGCTGACTCAAGCGTGCCGCAAGACTAGCAGACGCGCTGGGGCGGGCGCCCGGCAAGGCGGCGGGACGGAGGGGAAACATGCGGGCGACCTGGGCTGCGGAGACTGCGCACGGACGTGCGGGCGAGCAGAGCGACGAGAATGGACGGGGCGACGCTGCCGGTGCGCTGGGGTGCGGGCGATGCAGACGTGACGGCGCTGGGCGCTGTCGTGCGGGCGCGACGATGGGCGGCAGTGGGCGATGCAGGGCGTACGACCTGGTGCGGGCGGCCTGGGTTGAGCGAGCTGGTGCGGCGCGGAGGCTGGGCTAGTGTGGTGAAGCTTGGTGCGACGGCGGCGAGGGCGTGGCTGGGGTGCGGCTGGGGTGAGGGCTTGCGTGAGAGTGGAGCTTTTCTTTTTTTCTTTTTTTTCCCCTTCCTTTCCTAAGTTAAATAGGCTTTGGGAATCTCAAATTCCCTTCCCAAGGCTTCCCTCCTTCGAGCCCTGGCTGACGCGCTATTTTTTTTCCTTATTTAAATCCAAGCTTCCAAACCTCTTTTTAGGCCAAGGGTTCGAGTCCTCCAAATAACACCCTTCAAAAAAGTAAAATATATAAAAACCCTATTTTTCATTTAGCTGAAAACCGGGCATTTACAGTTGGCACGTCCTCAGCGTGTTATGCAGTAGCCCTTGATTGTCACCTACTAGGGCAAGGACGACTTCCTGGTGTAAGCCTACCACGACCGGTTCCTTAGCCTCAGGTGCGGTGGTTCAGGCTAACATAATTCACGTGTCCAGGTCTCACACCCCTATGTCAGCGACACCGATTCAAATATTTAGTTTGGCTTGGTGACTTGTAAAGACCCGACCCAAAAGGGGCTCTAAATGGGCCTTTACCCCAATGCATGTAGTGAAAATAAAAGACATTATGAAAAATACATTTCGGATCTCAAGTAAAAACAGAAACATTCAACAACCAAAACATACATTTCTAAAAGCATACTCTGATCAGAGATTTATTTAAACCATTTAAAACAATCCACAAGTACAAATATGCTGGAATCCATAAAACGTAAGAAAACATCCTGGGGCTCCGTGCCCGTCTACATGCATTCAGGGAAATAACAAAAGTCAAGAGTCATGATAAAATAAAATGGTCAGAGATGATGGCAGAGATTCCATGATCACGGCTCCTCCTTGACCATCTGTCTCCCGCCTTGATTACTTGTGGAAAACCACAGAATAAGGGTGAGTAACGAATTACCCAAAGAAGAATCCCCAACCAGGGGTACAATACGATATACATGATCATCTAGAAGAATGTATGCAAGCTATGAGTACAAACATAGAGCGGAGCACATAGCTTAAGTCCACACTTGGACCTCGGATGCCAACTCGTGGTCTTAGTCGGAAAATACCACAACACACTAAACGCGCTATACGGGAACAAGTCCCGGCCACGGCTTCATCTCGTCGATACGAAAGGTGCACTAGCTCAAGATCCCGAGGAGCTCTCCGGTCGGCATTTGTAATGAGCGTAAGGATGCACCCGCGTGCTTCTACAGACTATGGGGTGGTGCGGGTCTAGTGGCAAGTCGCCCATATCCGGATACCACGCCTAACTAAATCTCGGATCGGTGTCAGCGACATAGGGGTGTGAGACACGGACACGTGAACTATATGTCACTGTACCACCGCACTTTGAGGCTAAGGAACGGGTCATGGTAGGCTTACACCAGGAAGCCGTCCTTACCTTAACATGGTGGCAATCAAGGGCTCTTGCCGAACACGCCGAGGGCGTTTGCGGCTGCGGGGACTAGGCATTGCCAAGTCATCATCCCGACCGTTGGGGCATCGCTTAGACTACCACCCTCACCCAAGATTGCGGGGCCTACCGGTTGGGATAGCTAATCCCTCACGGGTCCAAGGGCGGAGAACTGTCTCGAACGTCCTTGCCATAGATGCAAGATACTTTATGCATCGGCCCGGATGATGCAATCTACCCGAATTCTAAACCTTTACAATAATAACAATTCAATCAATGCGGTCCAATACGTGCTCAACAGATACAAGGAACCTAGCATGATACTACGAAGCAAGAACAGATATCGAACATGCTAGAATAGAACAACCTAGCATGGGCTAACATGAGAAACAATACAAGAGTTCATGCCATCAGAATTGAAACAGAGCACCTAGGGCTAAACATGCTAGTAATCATACACAGGCATACAAAACAACAATCACAAATATACGCGAGGTCCACACAACCCGGTAAGAAATCCTTACCTTGGTGGAAGACTTCTACACACAAATCCTAAGCTGCGGAACAATCCCGAGCTAGCGAGCGGGAACCTAGCAAACCAACAATAATCGGCATCTAAAATGTCTAAACAACAATAGAAAGCGACAAGCTCGGCTCGGGAACTCACGCGCACGACGACACGAGCTTGGAGCTACCGCGGCAGGCGGCACGCGGCAGGTGGGCTGCTGCGTGGCCGCGCACGCGACGGCGAGGACGCGCGGCTGCGCTACGCGCACCGGCACGGCACGGCGCGGATACGGTGGCGGGGGCGCGCGCGCGCGCTGGCGTCGCGATCTGTGCGGCAGCGGCTTCAGCGAGGGCAGGGACGCGCGCGCGGCGAACGTCTGGCGGCGGCGCGCGGGCGCTGGCGTCTGGCGTCTCTTCTTTGGCGCGATCCGCACGATCCGGGCGGCGATGGTGTGCGGGTGGGCTGCTTCAACAGATCTGGGCGATCTGGTGCGACGGCAGGGGCTGCTCAACGGATCTGGGCAACCTGGAGAGCGATGGCGTGCGGGAGGTCTGCGACGGTGGATCTGGCGAAGCTGCTGTCCGGCCTGGCGTGCGGCAGGGGCTGCTTCAACAGATCTGGGCGAGCTGGACGGCGATGATGGCTGCTCCTCTCGGCTGGCTGCAACCAACACAAACACACACACACCCTACATCTTACCTTCGGCCAGCATCAAAAACCAAATGAGGAGATGAAGAGGATGAAGACTTACCCGGAATGATGATGATCGAACCCAAGGAGATGCAAGGGAAGAAGAATCGGCAAGGGCTATGGAGAGGGAGAGCTTGTGCGGCCAAGAGGAGTTTTGGAGAAGAAGATGGAATAAACCTAATTCTATTTCATTTAACCAAATGCACCAAAACTCCAAAATCCAAGGTTAACTAAGATGTGATGCAGAAAGAACAACAAGAGCACCTAATGGCTCAATTGGCACACATCTCTACAAGCTTCCCAGGAGACCCGGGTTCAAACCCCGGCTGCAGCACAAATCCCTTTATTTTTACTTTTGCAACAAACCTTGCTCAACCCAAACCACAAACCCCTCCAAAAACCTACATAAAACCATCCAATAATTTTAGTAACTGGAAAAGGCACAAACGACCCTGACGGCCCGACCAAATTACCAAATTACCCCTAGGGCATACCTGGAAGACCGGGAAGAAAAACCTGGGTCGTTACATGACTGGACCTGGGCAGCTTGCCACTAGACCCGACACCCCACATGGTTTGTAGTACCATGCGATGCGCACACACGCTCATTATAGTGCCGACTGGAGAGCTCCTCGGGATTGTGAGCCTGTGCACCTTTCGTATCGACAGTAGACAGGCTGAGGCCGAGACTTGTTTCTCGTAAAGGATCGTGTCGTGAGGTGGATTATTCCGGAGTAAGACCCTGAGATGGCATCCGAAGTTTACGTGTGGATTTAAGCTATATGCTCTCTTCTGTGTTTATATTCATAGCTTGCATACCTTTCTGCTAGATGACCATGCATATCGTATTGTACCCTGGTTGGGGATTCTTACTAAGTAATTCGTTACTCACCCTTATTTTGTGGTTTTCCACAGGTAACCAAGGTGCGAGACAGGATGGCTGAAGAAGGAGCTGTGATCATGGAAACCAACTGTCGAACTCTGAATTTTATCTATGATTCTTTATGTCTTATTTTCCTTTGAATGCATGTAGCTGGGCATGGAGCCCTAGGTTGTTTTCTGACTGCGTTTCCGGATTCTAGCATTATTGTAACTGTTGGATGTTTTGAATGTTTTAAATAAATCTCTGATCAGAGTAAGTTTTGGAAATGTATTTGTTTTGGAACAAGTGCTTGGAAACAGGGACAGGTTTCAGGAATTTATGTTGACTTTTTAAATCGATGTTGTATGTTTTAGTTTTCACTTAGAATCCGAAAAACCATTCTTGCATATTGACTTTAGTTTTGAATGCATGCATTGAGGTATAGGCCCAGTTTAGAACCCCTTTTTGGGTCGGGTCTTTACACCCTATCAGGTGTAAATCAAGGGCTACTGCCGACACGCTGAGGTTGTGTCGACTGCCAGGGACAAGGCAATGCTTTGTCATTCCCCCGACCGTTGGGGCATTTAACGATCGACCACCCTCACCAAGATTGCCTGGGCTGCCGTTAAGGTTAGCTAAACCCTAACGACCGATCCGGGGCGGAGTACTGCCTCGCACGTCCCTGCCACGGATGCAAGTTACGTTATGCATCTTCGCCCGGATGATGCTACCTATCAGAACTCTAAGCTATAAATAGCTAACAGCAAACATACTATCACATGCTTAGCAGAATCAATGAACCTAGCATTGTACTACGAAGCAAGAATAGATAACGAACATGCCAGAACATAACAACCTAGCATGGAACTAACGTGAGAAATTGTAAGAACCCGACCCAAAATGGACCTAAACCCGGTTCTTGCTAGCATGCTTGCAATTTTTAACTTTTATAACGTTAAAGGAAATAGCTCAAGATAAAACTTATTCAAACCTCAATAGAAAACATTCATTTAATAAGTTCCTTAAAACAAGCCTGGCCAGTGTTTCAATAAAACAGTTTGAACAAGTCACAATGAAGCTTGAGTTAAATCACTCTAAAATCAATATAGTTCTCCCAGCATGTTACTATAGAATGAAAGACTCAAAACATAAAAGACACAGAGTTCGCCGGCAGCTCCCATGATCACACAACTTCCTCCTCTAGCCATTCCGGTGCTGTCCCAAGTTACCTAGATAAGTAAGGGTGAGTATAAACATACTCAGTAAGAATCCCCAACAGGGGTACAATACGATACATCCATCATCTAGCATCCTAGTATACATGCAATCAGTTACCAGCACAGAAACTTTGCTCAACAAGCTAATCGAGTCAAGTCCAGAAACCTCGGAAGTCTCCTACTTAGAAGCTTAGAGATCGACCTCCATATCTTATTCCAACTAATGGGACAAAGTGCGTTATGTCCAACCTGATGGGACAAAGTTCGTTATGTCCAAGCATATCTATCAAATAAGTCTGGGAACTTCGGAAGTTTCCTACTCCAGATCTACTGATTGGCTCTCCTAACCAATCCCAAATGACATCCTCGAGGGTCTTTCTCCCTCGGCCAATTTATCAACTCAAAAGCTGATCCCGAATAGATGTCAGACACCCTCGAGGGTCTTTCTCCCTCGGCCAAATGACCAACTCAAAAGCTGATCCTGAATAGGTGTCCTCGGCCAAAAGACCAAAATACCCCTAAGGGTTAAAATAGCTCTAACGGCCCATCCGAACATCCGCATAATGTCCCGAAAACACTTGGGAAACCGAAATAGAAAACCAGGCCGTTACAATACTCCCTCCTTTTAAGACTTTCGTCCTCGAAAGTCCTAAGACGAAAACAACTCTAGGAGATCTCCGCTGATCCTGAACCAACCAAACTCCCGGTCAAGACAACACTAAACCTTCTTCGAACTCGGAACGCCTCTCTACGGCGCTACTCTCAACAAACTCGAAGACTGGTCACAAGCTCTAAACTCTCGGCGCGCAAGACCGCGAAACTTCTCTGGGCTCACAGCCGTTATCAAACAGCCTCAACTCTACACCATGCTGACCAAACAACTGAACCTCCCGGGTTCTAGAAACTAAACGACCTACTCCTACTTCACAAGAGATTTGCGAACCCCAATGGTTGCCTACAATCCTTAACGAAATCCAAATCGAACCACCAAATGGTGACTGATCCCAAGGCAAACTTCTCCAACTAGCACGCGTCCACAACACTTAAGCAACCATCTTGCGAGAAATCGAAACACCAAAGCCAAGGGGCACTTTTCTGGTTCACCAAACGGCTACCACCATCACACCAGCTGAACCTTCAGCTACGGCCACCTTAAAAGACAAGGTCCAGGCACAGGCTCCACTCGGCCAAACTAACAAACTGGAGCCCCTCAACGGCCGACAACAAACTTTCCAGTGCAATCCGATCAACCACTGGCCTAACAGAACATTGCCAGACAGAAAAATAAACAACATTCCTCTTACGGAAATCTCGAGCAGCAAGGAATAAAACATTACGTGGCTACTAGCAACACAATAGCTGGAGGATACAACTCAAAGGTTTTACCAACAAATGCCACAGCACCTCCGTGCCAACCCTCTCAACTGTGGCTCAGCTATAACGCCAACTACGAACGCACATCAACTAGGAACAAAGCCTGAGAAGGCTTGCTCTGCAGAAACTCAACCCAAGCCTCACAACGAGCGAAGTTCGCCTCCAAGCTGCCACTCAACTCTTAAGTCCATCTGGCTGCTCCAAGGACTTCCTCCTTAAAGCTTAGACCTAACTCTTCTTCCAATCCAGAAACTCCACCCATGAAACATCGCGAGGAATAAGGATAGCGACGACCACAAGCTTGTGGATCCTGAACAACACGAGTCGGCAAGACTACCTCAAAAGTTAAAACTCGAGGCCGACATCCACGGTGCAACTCAACTACCAAAGAACTAAGGGGTTCTACAAACTCCAAAGATCCAACAACCTTCCAGCAACAACTCAAGCCCTCGAACTGGAAGGCCTCCGCCCTTGCGGGAACAAACAACTTTCCGCTTGCTAACAAACAAACGCAGAGACACTCTCACTGGGCTGACCGCTGCACTACTCTGATCAACTACACAATTCAGGAGCTAAGCTGACTCCTCCTCTACAGGAACGATTTCCCAGCAAGCGGACTTCCGAAGGACAACGAACTTCACACACGCTCGCTGTCTTGCTCAAACCCAAGGGCAACAACAACCAACTCTCTCAGAAGCAACATCCGAGGATTCCTCAATCGCTTGTACCACCAACTTAGAACTAGCAGTACTTACTCAACCCCGAGGGAGGGGTCAACTCCCAAAACTTCCTGACTAGGAACAAGTCCTCAGGGCAACGCCAGCTTGCTCGAACCAAGCTAGCTCCAGAACAATAAGGGAACCAAACCATGGTCAACGCCAAGCACCACCTTGCTAAGAGTTTCGGAAACCAACGCGGAGGTTACTAAGAACAACTCTAGCTTGTTAACCGACAACAAGCATCCAGCAACTCAATCCGTGGAACACTGCCTGGTCTGACTTAGCTCTGGTGAAGCTCTCCACAAACTAGGGTTCCTCCGATCACCCTCCGACACAAATATTGTCATCAACAGATTAACAGACATTTAGCTACACGAGCACATCTCCCTCCAAAGATCTCAACCGTGGCTTTGGCAAAAGCTCTTCCTTGCCACATTTGTAGCAAGCACGGGCGATGCTCACACAATCCGAAAAGCACCTTACCACACTTGATGCAATGAGTCGTGCCTGCCCCGCCTGCTGACGATCCTGAGCTCTAACCTGCGGTCGGCGCTGATCCCGACCCCTAGACTGGCCCTACCGGCGAGTCTGCTATCCACCTCAGCAGGAACCACCGGAAGACCCAAACTTCCTCTTGCTCAAAGCATCAGCCACATCGTAGCTTATACCCAGGGTAAGGATCCGAACAACACTATTAGCCATGGCGGCTAGAAACTCCACGATTTTTGTAACAGCCCAGTTTTCTACTCCAGTTTTCGAGGTGCCTTCGGGTCAAGATTCGGTTGTTTGATTGGATCGTTAGAGCTGTTTTGACCTTTGGGGGTATTTTGGTATTTTGGCTCCCCGGGCAGGATTTTGTGGATTTTTAGGGCTTCGAGGTCGCTCCTGCCTTAGTCAAGGCTTGATTGTTGTTGGTTGCGAGTCCCGAGATGTTTGGGCCAGTCGTTTGGAAGTTCGGTTGTGGTTTGGGTTTTTGGCAAAGTGATGGTTGGTTGTGTGCTTCCTTTGGGATTCGAGCCCGGGCCCTTGGTGTTGATTTGGGAGTTGAATTTAAGTGAATTTTACTTTTGGAAGAGGTTGCTTCAGTCGGGTCTCGAAGGAGGAAGTCGGAAAATGGGATTTTAAGGTTTTAATTTGGATAAGGATGGAAAAAGAGATTAAATCCCCATTTTCCTTTTATTTTCCCATTTTCCCTTTTCTTTTTCTTTTCCAAATTCATTTTTCTTTTTTTTTTTTTTTCTTCTCTTTCTCTCTCCCCGCGCACCCTTCTCCTAGCCGGCCAAAGACCCTTGGCTCGCCGCGCCTTCTAGCTAAGCGGCCCCTGGCTCGCTCGCGAGCCCCCCGCCCGCCAGTCGCGCCGTCGTCGAGCTCGCCCGCCAGGTCGCCAGCCCGAGCTCGCCTACCCGGGTCGCGCCATCTCCAGGTTGCCAGTCCGAGCTCGCCAGCCAGGTCACGTCGCCGGCCCGAGTTCGCCCAGCCCAGCCGCACAGTGCCCGTCATCCTGTCCGCACCCATGCCGCCCAGATCCGAGCCGCCTCGTGCCAGATCGAGCGTCCCCTGTAGCTCGTCGTGCCAGATCGAGCGTCTTGTAGCCGTCTCGTCGCGTCGCGCCGTCCCTGTGCCGAGCCACGCCGCACGCCCTCGCCTCCTCCTGCGGCTCGCCGCGCGTAAGCGTCGCGCGCGGCGCCCAGCGCTCGCCATGCCCGTGCCCAATGCGGCTTCAGCGCCCCCGGCCGTGTCAGTAGCGCCCGGCGGCCAGCCCCTGCGCCCATCTGCGCCCCTCAGTGCCCAGCAGCTGCCTCGCCCGTGTAGCCAGCTCGTGCGCTTCTCAGGCGCGCCTCGTGAGTTGCTCCCGAGCCGTGCCCTGTTATTTTATTATATTTAGGCCTATGGATTGTGATTTTTGATGTGTTTGTTAGGTTGGCTTTTGGTTGCTCGGGTTCGATCGCAGCTTAAGTTTCTTGTGTGTTGTTGCCTTAGGCGTGTAAGGGTTTCTTACCGAGGTTGTGTGGACCCTGCGAATAATTGATAGTATGCCATATCTTGTGATTGTATGAAATTCTAGTGGATAGGTTACATGTTTTCTCTTGCTTCCAGGTTTGTGTTGTACTAGTGTTTCGGTAAATTGGTTACCAGGCTAGGGTCTTTTATCTTGGCATATTCTGGTTCTTGTTATATTCTGACAGTTCCATGTTAGTGCTAGGCAGGTGATCCTTAATGTAGGTAAGTCCCCGATGGGCACTGCACTGTTCCCTGGTGTGTAAGCCCCCGATGGGCATCATGAGGCTGCTTAAGAGTGTAACACCCCGATGGGCATCTCAGTGATCCTAGCTGGAGTAAGATCCCGATGGGCATCCTAGGTATGTAAGACCCCGTTGGGCAGCATGGATAGCTAGGGGTGTAAGACCCCGATGGGCATCCGTATGTGTAAGACCCTGATGGTCATCATTGTTTAGAGGTGTAAGACCCCGATGGGCATCATTGTTTAGAGGTGTAAGACCTCGATGGGCATCCGTATGTGTAAGACCCCGATGGGCATCTTTATGTGTAAGACCCCGATGGGTATCATTTTTTAGCTGGTGTAAGACCCCGATGGGCATCCTAGATGTGTAAGACCCCGTTGGGCAACATTGATTGCTAGAGGTGTAAGACCCCGATGGGCATCCGTATGTGTAAGACCCCGATGGGCATCATTGTTTAGAGGTGTAAGACCCCGATGGGCATCCGTATGTGTAAGACCCTGATGGGCATCATTGTTTAGAGGTGTAAGACCCCGATGGGCATCCTTGTGTGTAAGTCCCCGATGGGCATCATTGTGTCATTGTATCCTAGGTTGTGTAAGACCCCGATGGGCATCCAGGTGTAGAACCTAGGATAAGCTGTAGTTGAAAGCCCTTGATAGGCTAGCTCTAGTGTTAGCACATAGCCTAAACCTACCGTTTTGCTCTAAGTCATTGTTTGGTTGCATGTCGGTGTGCTAAATGAGATGTTTTCGTATTGTACCCCTGTTGGGGATTCTTACTGAATAATTCGTTACTCACCCTTATTTCTGTGGTTTTTCCACAGGTAACCACGGTGCGAGACAGGATGGCTGGAGAAGGAGCTGTGATCATGGGAACCCGTTGTTCAACTCTGAGTCTTGTTTATGTTTATGTTTTAAATGTCCTCTGAATGCATGTAGTTGGGCAAAGAGCCCTAGGGTGTTTGCTGACTGTATTTCCGGATTCTAGCATTGTTGTAACTATTGCAAAGCTTGTATGTTTTAAATAAATCTCTGATCAGAGCAAGTTTTGTAAATGTATTTGTCTTGGAACTGGTGCTTGGAAACAGGGACAGGTTTCAGGAATTTTATGTTGAGTTTTTAAATGGATGTTTTATGTTTTAGTTTTTACTTAGAATCCGAACATCATATTGCAAATTTTATGTAGATTTGAATGCATGCATTGAGGTAACGGCCTATTTTAGAACCCCTTCCGGGTCGGGTCGTTACAGTTGGTATCAGAGCTCAGAGTCATAGATTTTGTAGACTGACCTTTTGTGTAGGTCGTTTTTCCATGATCATCAGCACTCCGACAGTCATCAGGTACGCCTATGTTTACTGTTTTAAGAAAAGGGTTAAGAATTTACAATACTTTTCATCTATTGTATGCCTTGTGTAGTGTTGTGGAGCGAGGACGAGCAGGTTCTGACTCGTTGTTGGTTTGGGTTTAGAGCGCCATCATGCCAACTTCCCGCAGTGTGAGCAGTATGTTGTGGCTTGTTGAGGTATCCAGATAGATTCGGATGCCGCTGGGACATCTTTCCAGAGGGAGGTAGAGATTAGACTCCCGTAGGCCACGTGTGGCCCAGTTGTTGGTTTTCCCCTAGTGAGAGGGTGGAGGTGATTTGCCCTTGAGTACCACTCCAAGAGAGGAGTTAGCTATGGCTTGCTTATGTTGATGCTTGTGGAGCAGGTTCCAGTGTGGACTAGCCTGGGTAGCTCAAGTGTTGATCTTGAGCCTTAGCAGATTGTTGATTGCCCAGTGAGTGGCTGCAGAGTTGGTAGCCTTCGAGGAGATTGATGAGGCATCTTTGTGCTCCTGTAAAGTGTTGTTGTTTGCTGCCAGTAAGCCGGAACCCTGTGGTTAAGGGTGCAGCGAGCAGTGTTCCTCCTTGATTTGGATCCGTTGGTGGTTTCCTCGGTTGTTTGGTAGAGTTGAGCACTCTCCTTTTAGTAAGCCCCTAGAGTAGGGGCTAGGCTGCGCATGTTGGGAGAGCCGGCCAGAGCATTGTTGAGCATCATGAGGAGATGCTAGTGTAGGCCGTGAGCCTTCGGTTTGATGAGATGCCATAGGCATGGTTGTTTGAGTTGGGCCCTTGTATGCCTAGCCAGAGTTCTTGTCTCTTGAGGTTGTGACCTTGCTGACCCCATTGGTAGTAAGATGTGGATTTGGTAGTAGTAGCACTTGAGGTGCTTTGGTTGGTGTGCCACTTTGGCACTAAGTCTGGTTTGGCCTGAGTTTGGCATGGGTATAGCAGATGGTTCTATGCCGTTCGGAGTTCAGCGCACTCTTTTAGCCTTTGGATCCGTTTATGGCGCTTGCACCTTTTGGTCGTGCAAGAGGGCTAGTTCGGTGGTAGTCGATGGACTACAAAGTAAAGGATGCTCGAGAGGAGCCGAGCCTCTTCCCGATGTTCTTGGGGGTTGAGTAAGTCAGTAGGTTGTCGGTTGGTAAATGTTAGTGAGCGTGAGTCTCGCGCTAGTGTTAAGACCAAGAGATCCTTGTGGTGGGTAGTGCGGTCAACTACCTTCGAGTGCCTAAATCTGAGGAGAGTTGAGCATCGTAGATGCGAGTTTGGTCCGAAGAGAGGGACCACGAGTTGGATGCTCATGAGATGATTTGGATGCCTTGAGGCGAGATGAGTTGATGCCTTGTGAGAGGATTTGGACTCCTTATGGATAAGCACCCTTGGTAGAGGCTTGGTATAAAGTAAGTTCGGTTTGGCATGGTTATGCTTTGGTAGAGCATGGTTGCCACAGCTTCGAGTATCGTGTGGAGATGGAACTTTTAGCGTTCCTTTGGTTGGAGTTCAGTTGGAAACTGAACAAGAGCGATAAGTAGCAAGGCGCATGCTAGATTTCGATCGCCTTGGCTAAGAGAGTTGTTCGAATCCTTTCCTTGGGTAGAAGCTTTGTTGTGGTTGATGTTTGAGCTGGAGGATGACGCATTCGGTGGCGTTTCGGGTCCTTTTGGTTCACAAGGATTTGGAGTTGGGCAGCATGGTTGTGATGCTGTAAAATGGAGTTGTTTGTTCAGGCAGTTGGTTGTTAGCTCGTTGGTCGATAGTGTGTGTCGAGGGTTGCCGAAGAACCCTAGGTTGTGGAGAGCCTCTCCAGAGCTCAGTCAGGCCCAGGTAGTGAGTTTCAGTTGGCAAGCTGGAGCCGTGTAGTTTGTAGCCTCGGGTGAGTTGCTGGCAGTCTTGGTAGCCTAGCAAGCTAGTGGTTGTTTGGAGTAGAGTCCGGATTGGTTCCGGTGTGGTGGCAATTTGATGTTGGGTGTTGACCAAGGTATGGATGGAGCTGCTAGAAGTTAGTTCTGCTCGTGGGCGAGTGGTTAGTGCCCTGTTGGTTGTCTTTCCTGTTTCCAGGATGTTGAGAGTTGCCCCGTTTGGCATTTGGAGGTTCAGTCTGTGGTGGACCCCTGTGGTTGCCCGTGAGATTTAGATGTTATTGCTTTAGCGGAGCAAGACAGTGAGTGTATGTGGAGCTCTCTGTCCTTCGGTTGTCTGCTTGTAAGAGCCGTTTCCTCCTGGGAGTTGTCAAATTTCTCCCGTAGTCTTGGAGTTGATGGGAGTGGTGTAGCAAGAGGGAAAAGTTTGTTGGCTGCTTGGAAGCAGTTGTTTGTCTAGTTAGGCGGACTCTAGGATGGTGTTCTAGAGGCTGCAGTAAGGGTAGTTCTGCCTCTTGTGAGTGTTTGGCCAAGGTTTGGTCCTCTTGTTGTTTCAAAAGCTAGTTCGGTTCTAGTTTTGGAGGGCTTTGTCTCGAGGTCTTGTTCCTAGCCGGGAAGTTTGGGAGTTGACCCCTCCCTCGGCGGTTGAGTAAGTTCTGTTAGTTCTGATTGGTGGTCCGATCGGTTGAGTTTTCCTTGGGTGTTGCTTCCAAGAGAGTTGGTTCTTTGTTGCCTTGGGTTTTAGCAAGTCGTGAGCGTGTGTGGAGTTCACGCCCTTACGGAGTTTGCTCTTTGGGAAGTCGTTTCCCCGTTTGACAGAGTCACCTAGTGAGAGGGTCCCTGCTTTGTGTTGCTAGCAAGTGAAAAGTTGTTTGTCCCCGCAAGGGTGGTGGCCAGCCTGTAACAGTTGTTTCTGGCAAGTTGTTGGTTCTTTGGGGATTGAAGATTTCCCTTTCCCTCTAGTTTCGGTGGTGGTTGAGTTGCTCCTGGATGTCGGACAGTGTTAGCTTCCGAGGTAGTCTTGCGGATTCGGGTGGCTCGGGATCCGTAAGCTTTGAGGTTTGTCGTTATCCGTTTTCCTTGTAAGGTTTTGAGAGTGGAGCTTCTGGCTGGAAGATGAGTTAGGCCTAAGCTAAAAGGAAGAAGTCCTTTGAGTAGCCAGTTGGATTTTAAGAGTTGAGTGGTAGCTTGGAGGCGAGCTTTGCTCGTTATAAGTTTGGGTTGAGTTCTGCTGAGCAAGCCCTTCTCGGGCTTTGTTCCTAGTGGTTGTGCGTTCGCAGTTGGCGTTAGCGGAGCCTCGGTTGAGTGAGTTGGCACAGAGGTGTCATGGCATTGGTTGGTAAATCTGTTGAGCTGCTTTCCTCAAGGTGTTGTGTCATGAGATAGTTTGCTTGATGGTTTAGTCCTTGCAGTCCGAGATTTCCTTGAGAGGAATTTTGGTTGTTCCTTGCCTGGCAGTGTTCTTTTTGGCCAGTTGTTGAAAGGTTTGCGTTCGGCCGATGAGGAGTCCTAGCTTGTTGGTTTGGCCGAGTGGAGCTCGTGCTCGGCCTTTGTCTTTAGAGGTGGCCGTGAGTGAAGTTTGGTGGTGTGTGAGTGTTGTTAGCCATCTGGTGTACCAGGATGGTGTCCCTTGCCTTTGGTTTGGCGATTTCTCCTTAAGATGGTTGCTTAAGTGTTGTGGTCGCGTTCTAGTTGGAGAAGTTTGCTTCTTTTTTTTTTTATCAGTCGCCAGATGGTGATCCGATTGGATTTCGTTAAGACTGTAGGCAAGATTTGAGGTTAGCTGGTCTCTTGTGGAGTAAGAGTAGGCCGTTTGGTTTTCTGGAACCTGGAAGGTTCAGTTGTTTGCCCAGCTTGTTGTAGGGTTGAGGCTGCTTGTTAGAGGCTGTGAGCTTCCAGAGGAGTTTTGCCAGTCTGGGTTGTAGTTGTGGCAGTCTGGATGACATTGTGGCTTTGAGTTTTGAGAACCAAGAGGGTTTGGTTTCGAAGAAGGTTGGTGTTGTTTTAGCCGAGAAGTTCAGTTGGTTTGGTTTTAGTGGAGTTTCCTGGAGCTGTTTCGTCTTAGGACTTTCGAGGACGAAAGTCTTAAAAGGAGGGAGTATTGTAATGACCCGTTTTCTACTCAGCTTTTCAAGGTGCCTTCGGGTCAAGATTCGGTTGTTTGGTTGGATCGTTAGAGTTGTTTTGACCCTTGGGGGTATTTTGGTCTTTTGGCTCCCCGGGCAGGATTTTGTGGATTTTTAGGGCTTCGAGGTCGCTCCTGCCTTAGTCAAGGCTTGATTGTTGTTGGTTGCGAGTCCCGAGATGTTTGGGCCAGTCGTTTGGAAGTTCGGTTGTGGTTTGGGTTTTTGGCAAAGTGATGGTTGGTTGTGTGCTTCCTTTGGGATTCGAGCCCGGGCCCTTGGTGTTGATTTGGGAGTTGAATTTAAGTGAATTTTATTTTTGGAAGAGGTTGCTTCAGTCGGGTCTCGAAGGAGGAAGCCGGGAAATGGGATTTTAAGGTTTTAATTTGGATAAGGATGGAAAAAGAGATTAAATCCCCATTTTCCTTTTATTTACCCATTTTCCCTTTTCTTTTTCTTTTCCAAATTCATTTTTCTTTTCTATTTATTTATTTTTTCTCTTTTCTCTCTCTCTCTCTCTCTCTCTCTCTCCCCGAGCACCCCCCCTCCTAGCCGACCCAGCAGCCCTTGGCTCACCCACCCAGCCTAGCCCGAAAGCGGCACTGGCTCGCCTGCCGATCCCCGCCGCGATTCGCGCGTCGCCGCCGAGCTCGCCCGCCAGTCGCCGGCCGAGCTCGCCTGCCAGTCGCGCCATCGCTGTGTCGCCACCGAGCTCGACACCAGTCGCCAGTCGCGTCGCCGGCCTGAGTTTGCCCAACCCGGCCACGCAGAGCCGGTCGTCCCGTCCGCACCCGTGCCGCCCAGATCCGAGCCGCCTCGTGCCAGATCGAGCATCCCCTGTAGCTCGTCGTGCCAGATCGAGCGTCTTGTAGTTGTCGCGTCCCTCGTGCCGAAGCCGCGCGCCAGACGCCGCTTAGCCGAGCTCGCGCCGTGTGCCTCGCCTCCTGCGGCTCGCCCGCGCGTTCGCGTCGCATGGAAGAGCGCTCGCTCGCCAGCCGTGCCCCAACACGCGCAGCTCAGCGCCCTGCGCCGGCCGTGTGGAGCGCCCAGAGGCGACCCTGCGCCCATCGCCCCTCGCGCGCCGCCTGCTAAGCACCGCTCGCCTCGCGTAGCTCGTTCGCGTGTCAGGCGCGCCTCGTGAGTTGCTCCCAAGCCGTGCCCTGTTATTTTATTATATTTAGGCCTATGGATTGTGATTTTTGATGTGTTTGTTAGGTTCGCTTTAGGTTGCTCGGGTTCGATCGTAGCTTAAGTTTCTTGTGTGTTGTTGCCTTCCGGCAAGGTAAGGGTTTCTTACCGAGGTTGTATGGACCCTGCGAATAATTGATAGTATGCCATATCTTGTGATTGTATGAAATTCTAGTGGATAGGTTACATGTTTTCTCTTGCTTCCAGGTTTGTGTAGTACTGGTGTTTCTGTTATATTGGTGACAGACTAGGGTCTTTTATCTTGGCATATTCTGGTTCTTGTAATATTCTGACAGTTCCATGTTAGTGTTAGGCAGGTGATCCTTAATGTAGGTAAGTCCCCGATGGGCACTCCACTGTTCCCTGGTGTGTAAGCCCCCGATGGGCATCATGAGGCTGCTTAAGAGTGTAAGACCCCGATGGGCATCTCAGTGATCCTAGCTCGAGTAAGACCCCGATGGGCATCCTAGGTGTGTAAGACCCTGTTGGGCAGCATTGATAGCTAGGGGTGTAAGACCCCGATGGGCATCCTTATGTGTAAGACCCCGATGGGCATCATTGTTTAGAGGTGTAAGACCCCGATGGGCATCATTGTTTAGAGGTGTAAGACCCCGATGGGCATCCTAGATGTGTAAGACCCCGTTGGGCAGCATTGATAGCTAGAGGTGTAAGACCCCGATGGGCATCCGTATGTGTAAGACCCCGATGGGCATCATTGTTTAGAGGTGTAAGACCCCGATGGGCATCCGTATGTGTAAGACCCCAATGGGCATCATTGTTTAGAGGTGTAAGACCCCGATGGGCATCCTTGTGTGTAAGTCCCCGATGGGCATCCAGGTGTAGAACCTAGGATAAGCTGTAGTTGAAAGCCCTTGATAGGCTAGCTCTAGTGTTAGCACATAGCCTAAACCTACCGTTTTGCTCTAAGTCATTGTTTGGTTGCATGTCGGTGTGCTAAATGAGATGTTTTCGTATTGTACCCCGGTTGGGGATTCTTACTGAGTAATTCGTTACTCACCCTTATTTCGTGGTTTTTCCACGAGGTAAACCACTGATGCGAGAGACATGATGGCTGGAGGAGGAGCTGTGATCATGGGAACCCGTTGTTCAACTCTGAGTCTTGTTTATGTTTATGTTTTAAATGTCCTCTGAATGCATGTAGTTGGGCACGGAGCCCTAGGGTGTTTGCTGACTGTATTTCTGTATTCTAGCATTGTTGTAACTATTGCAAAGTTTGTATGTTTTAAATAAATCTCTGATCAGAGCAAGTTTTGTAAATGTATTTGTCTTGGAACAGGTGCTTGGAAACAGGGATGAGTTCAGGAATTTTATGTTGACTTTTTAAATGGATGTTTTATCATTTAGTTTTTACTTAGAATCTGAACATCATATTGCAAATTTTCTGTAGATTTGAATGCATGCATTGAGGTAACGGCCTATTTTAGAACCCCTTTCGGGTCGGGTCTTTTTAATTTTGCTACCATCGCCCTGGATTGGTTCCAACTGAACTCCAACCATCGCTCAACAAGAAATGCCTCTACCCAGGTCAAGGGCCAACTAGTATAACTTGCCTACGAAACAACCCGGCTTCCGGCACGGTAACCTCTCAACCCAAGTTAGGGCACTTGCCAAGAACTAAAGCCCTAACTCCTCGAATCGAGCACCGGTTTCTCAACCGAATCCTCTCGTGGTTTCTGAAAAATACACCACGTAACGAGCTACACAAAAGTACATCGGCGTGTGTATAGCTCCAACTTGGTTCCTTAAGACCCAAATCAACAAGTACTCTCACACAAGGCAACTTTTGCCTCCCAATAAAGCCACATCTAGCAATGGAGCAATAAGAGTTCAACCCACTCGGGGTCAACTCACCACGGAATGACACATTGGTCAACTCACTCAACAAGAGCATGGCCACACCAAGCTAACTTACCTCATACCAATGGTCCTCTAAACGTGCTCAGATCAACCATCCAACTCATGGCTCTAACACTGGATCAACCACGCATCATCGATGCCAACTCTACTCATATTAGGGTAGCTCCAGGGTAGCCGAATCACACTACCATCCAACTGGCTCACAATCCCACAACACAGGCGCGAGAACTCGGACACGCTAGCCCTTAACAACCAACAGCATCCTTTGTACCCAACTCTCGGTGACCCTGAAAGGCTCCTACTTATCCCTCGAACGACCTCACACTTGTAGTTCTCTGACTACCACCGAGCTAGATCTCTTATGCAGCCCAAACAGGTGCAATCTCAGAAATGGGTACAAGACTAGTGGGGATGCTAAACTCCGGGCGGGTCTTGGAACCACCTGCACAAAAAGTGCCAACTGGCCTGAATCTCCTCTCAAAGCTTGGTGCCAACAGGCACTACTTCCTTTACAACACAAACATCCCTTTACGGGCTTTAAGCCCCTCTAAGGATATGGAAGGTCAAACTCCAGGTGACAGGGCAATGGCACTCAACACAAGAGTCTCAACACTCTAGTAGTCTACTCTCTGACATCACGTCTAACGGACAAGCTACGGCCCACTCCTGCATCCCACTCGATGCTCAACGAATACTCAGGCCAACCCTCGGGTGGCAGCACCTAGTTCCACACCTGGAACATGATAACACAAGGTGCTTCTCTCTACTAGCCAGCTGAAAACCACGGACGGATTAAGTCTTGACAAGCAAACTCCACACTACACCCTGGCTACGAGGGTACTAAAAGAATCGGGGTTGCAAAACGATTGCGCAGCTTGCGGGAGGACAAGATGTCTCTACATCTTCCTCAAAAGCTACTAACTCAGCAGCTTGCCAATCGACCGGGTGGCTGGTGGAGACTCTGCTGGTTCGCCTCTCACAGGGGACTTCCACCATGTAACGACCCAGGTTTTTCTTCCCGGTCTTCCAGGTATGCCCTAGGGGTAATTTGGTAATTTGGTCGGGCCGTCAGGGTCGTTTGTGTCTTTTCCAGTTACTAAAATTATTGGATGGTTTTTGTAGGTTTTTGGAGGGGTTTGTGGTTTGGTTTGAGCAAGGTTTGATACAAAAGTAAAAATAAAAGGGGATTGTGCTGCAGCTGGGGTTTGAACCCGGGTCTCCTGGGAAGCTTGTGGAGATGTGTACCAATTGAGCCATTAGTTGCTCTTGTTGCTCTTTCTGCATCACATCTTAGTTAACCTTGGATCTTTGGTGTTTGGTGCATTTGATTAAATGAAAAGGAATTAGGTTTGTTGTGTTTTCTTCTCCAAAAGAGTTGTGGCCGCCCAAGCTTTCTCCCAAGCTCTCCTTGCCGATTTCTTCATCCCCTTTGCACTCGAGACTCCATCATCATTCCGGTAAGTTTTCATCCTCTTCATCTTCTCGTTTGGGTGTTCTTGCCGGGCCGAAGGTAAGAAGGAGAGCTTGTGTGTGTGTGTGTGGTTGCAGTCTGTCCAGTCCGCCCACCGCCGAGCCGAGACTTTCAGATTCGACCAAAGATTTGCACCAGATCCGCCGAGGATCGCAGATCGCTGTCGCCGCAGCCGCCTTGCCGCCGCAGACGCCCTCGACCAAAGCCGTTGCACGGATCCGGCCGAGGATCAGATCGATCGCTGTCGCGACGCCTCAGTCCGTCGCCAGATCTGTCGCCGCCGCGACCGACTTGTCGACGCCGGTCGCGGCGAGGGAAGCCATCGCCGAAGTCGCCGCCTCGCCGTGACGCCAAAGAGAGCTCGCCCATTGCGCGATCGCCCCATCGCATGCCCTCGCCGTGTCCGCTTGCCAACCGCCGCGCCCAAGACGCCAAGACGTTCGCGGCGCGCGTCCTCGCCGAGCAACTCGCCAGTGGTTCGTGATCGCGACGCGCGCCGCCAGGCACAGCGCGTGCGTGGTAGCGCGGCAGCGCCAGCTCGGCCGTGCCGGCTGCCGCCAAAGCGGCGCTTGCTTGCTTCGCGGTCGCGTGTCGTGTGAGTGCTCCCCCTGAGCCGAGCCTCATTGTTTTATTATATTTTTAGGGATATGGTTATGATTGTTACCATGTTTGTAGGTTCTCGATAGCTAGCTCCTAAGTGTTCGCAGCCTAGGAATTTGTGTGTAGAAGTCTTCCACCAAGGTAAGGATTTCTTACCAGGGGTTGTGTGGACCTGCGATGTTCTATGTGATTGATGTTGTATGTTTGTTTGTGATTATCGGCATCTATAGTTTAGGTGCTCTGCTCGAATTCTCGACTAGCATGACTTCGTATGTTGTTCTTTCATGTTAGTCCATGCTAGGTTGTTCCGTTCGCATGCTCATATTCATTCTTGTTCTCGTAGTACCATGCTAGGTCTGCTTTGTATTCTTTCGAGCACGTATTGGATTGTTTGTTGATTGTTAAGGCGAGTTAGAATTCGGGTAGATAGCATCATCCGGGCCCGATGCATAAAGTATCTTGCATCTATGGCAAGGACGTTCGAGACAGCTTCTCCGTCCTTGGACCCCGTGAGGGATTAGCTATCCCAACCGGTAGGCCCCGCAATCTTGGGTGAGGGTGGTAGTCTAAGCGATACCCCAACGGTCGGGATGATGACTTGGCAATGCCTAGTCCCCGCAGCCGGCGCACGTCCTCGGCGTGTTCGGCAAAGAGCCCTTGATTGCCACTAAGGTAAGGTAAGGGCGGCTTCTCGGTGTAAGCCTACCATGACCCGTTCCTTAGCCTCAAAGTGCGGTGGTACAGCGGACACATAGTTCACGTGTCGTGTCTCACACCCTATGTTAGTGACACCGATCCGAGATTTAGTTAGGCGTGGTATCCGAATATGGGCGACTTGCCACTAGACCCGGCACCCCATAGTTCGTAGAAGCACGCGGTGCATGCTTACGCTCATTCTGGCGTCGACCGGAGAGCTCCTCGGGATCTTGAGCTAGTGCACCTTTCAGACGACGTGAGATGCAGCCGAGGCCGGACTTGTTCCCGTATAGCGCGTATAGTGTGTTGTGGTATTTCCGGACTAAGACCACGAGTTGGCATCCGAGGTCCAAGTGTGGACTTAGCTATGTGCTCCGCTCTCGTGTTTGTACTCATAGCTTGCATACATTCTTCTAGATGATCATGTATATCGCATTGTACCCCGGTTGGGGATTCTTACTGAGTAATTCGTTACTCACCCTTATTCTGTGGTTTTCCACAGGTAACCAAGGCGCGAGACATGATGGCTGAAGAAGGAGCTGTGATCATGGAATCCTGCTGTCATCTCTGACCATTTTATTTTATCATGACTCTTGACTTTTGTTATTTCCCCTGAATGCATGTAGACGGGCACGGAGCCCTAGGATGTTTTCTTACGTTTTATGGATTCCAGCATATTTGTACTTGTGGATTGTTTAAACGGTTTAAATAAATCTCTGTCAGAGTATGCTTTTAGAAATGTATGTTTTGGTTGTTGAATGTTTTTGTTTTTACTTGGGATCCGAAATATATTTTTCATAATGTCTTTTATTTTCAATACATGCATTGGGGTAAAGGCCATTTAGAGCCCCTTTTGGGTTGGGTCTTTACACACAACCACACTGCTGCATCAAACAACACAAGAACGGCACACCTCGGCCTCTGAACATCAGGTCATCGGCCTCTGAACACCAGGTCATCCCAACACTTGGATGATAAACTCAATCCTGCCCAACCACCTAGCTGCTAGCAGTAGGTCTAAAAAACATCCAGCTCTACAGGCTTCCACTTGCCAGACTCGGCGGCTCGATCAACGCCAACTAACTTATCAGCATAAACCTGCTGATCAAGCCCACCCGGGAACCTCCGGGGCTACTGGAGCTACTAGGGGGGTGTCTCCTAAATAAACTCTGCTAGCTGGGCTATCTGTGCCCAAGACTTCTCACTACGCGCTACAAAGTGCGCCTGGGTCTCCGCTTTCTGTTAGCTAAAAGACCTGCCATCAACTCCCTCATGGCTGGAGCACTTTCTGCTCAAGGAGTCTCACTTTGAGGAAGACTAGCCTCTACCCCCTCCTCTTGGCAACTCAATTGCCAGGGCCCGAAACTGGCCTACGGTTCAAGACAACCCTGGATGTAGTCTCATCATCAACATGTACAGTCCATACCAAACGTCCCTGCTCCTCTAAGTGTAATCAACATACTGGCGATCTACACAAAGCATAAAAGCTAGCCCACGCTAGGGCTCTCACTGCCAAACAAGGGTAACACATGTATACTATATGCAGTATTGTAAAATAAAACCCTTAGCTTAATGAACTCAGACAAACCTGACGGCCGCGGAGTGCTGATGATCATGGGGGCAACAACCTACAAAGCGAGTTAGTCTCTGAATCTATGACTCGTGCTCGATACCAACTGTTAGAACCCGACCGAAAATACGGTCCTAAACCTAGGTTCTCACTCAGCATGCAAGTTAAATACTTCATCAAGAGGTTTAGTGCTCATATTTAAAATCTTTCAAAACATTTAAAAGCGGGGAACATTTAAAACATAAACAACAACCTTCATTTAAGCAAAACCAACAAAGTAAAACAAGCCTGGCCAGTGTTTATAAAAACATACAATACAATTTAAACAACTTTTAAAAACGTCCCCCTAGGACTCCTGTTCGTCTACATGCTGAACAAATTATGCAAACAATAAAAGACAGAGTGTCGGCGGCTCCCATGATCAATCAGCTCCCTCCACTAGCCGTTCCGGTGTTGTCCCAAGTTACCTGGTGGAAAAACCACAGAAATAAGGGTGAGTATAAACATACTCAGTAAGAATCCCCAACCGGGGTACAATACGATACATCAATCATCTAGCACCCTAGTATACATGCAAACAGTTACCAACACAGATCATAGCTCAACGAGCTTACAAGGCAGAATCCGGAATGCTCGGAAGTCTCCTACTTTCGGCCTAATGATTGGTTCTCATTACCAATCCCGGGACATCTCTGAGGGTCTTTCTCCCTCGGCGAATTGATCAGCTCAAAAACCGATCCAAAAGATGTCCGACACCCTCGAGGGTCTTCCTCCCTCGAGCAAATAATCAGCTCAAAAGCCAATCCCAATGGGTGTCCTCAAGGGCCTCTTACCCTCGCTAATAAATCTGGACTATCGGGAGGGTACCCGAAGTCTGGCTCTAAACTAGAAGGAACTGGTGTACTCACGAACATTAGCTCGGGGAAGCTCTCCGAACCGGTGACTAATGCGTGTGCGCGCACACCGCATGCTGCTGCAACCGGCGTAAATGTTGGGGCCTAGGTACAAACTACGCGAGCCAGGTACGCATGCCTAAAGACTTGGAAGCGGTGTCACTGATCACAGTAGAGCGAGGCCTTCGACACTCATCTGTGCAGCCTGTACCACCGACCTGAAGCTAAGAACCTGCCAAGGAAGGCTTGCACCGTTGACAGTGTTCCGCTCTAGCAGGCTACAAACTAGGTTTATGCCGATGTGGTAGCTAAATCCACATCGACTACCGGGGGGAAGCAATATACGTTATGCTTCGCTCTACTCCCGACCGGTGGGGACAAAGTACGTTATGTCCGCTCTCAGCGTCTGGATGATGACAAACCCTACTATACTAGCTAAGAGTACAAAATAACTGATTCATGGCTAAACATACATATCAACATCAATCACACATAACCTAGCATGATACTACGAACTTAAAGCAGGAATCATAAGCATGCTGGAAGAACAAACCTAGCATGGCGCTAACATGTACAATCAGGGAAACATGCTAGCAAGAGATAAAACATAGCTGTCCTATCACTATCATGCTCATAACAGTCAACAAGCATACAAAGCACATCATGATAATATCGCAGGGTCCACACAACCATGATAAGATATACTTACATGGAAACAAGCAGAATTAGCTATCATATAGCAACCAAGCGACCCTCAAGCTTCTAAGTGAACCCGGGCAACCTAAGCATTTAATAAAAACACCTAAGTAAATAAAACAGCAGCGAACAGCTTAGGGCCCAACGGAGAAAAGACTCGAGAATTACCGACCGAGAAGAAGACACAGGCCTCGCCCAACCAAAGACGGCGGCAAAGGCGGTGGTGGGGGCAAGGAAGAGGAGGCAGGTGTGGCTTGCTTGCCGGCGCAGCATTTACGCGCGTACACGGGTGGTGGTGCAGCAGCGAACGCGACGGGAACGGCGCTCGGTGACGGCGAGCGTCGGGTATGCAAGGATGACTTGCGGGCGACGCGTCTGGGCTATGCGAAGTGAGTGAGTCTGGTGGAATCGCTGGGCGGGAGCGCTGCGCGCGCGGCAGGTGGCGGCTCGTGCGGGCGGTGGCTTGGTGCGGTCTTGGGCGGGCGACGGGGCAAGAAGACAGCTAGGCGATCGTGGTGGCCGAGCGATCGGGCGGCTCGTGTAGAGCGGCTGGGTATGAGCTGTGGCGATCAAGTGTGGCGATCGGGTAGGCTGTGTGGGTGAACGCCCAGGTGTGGTGGCTCGGCTGGGGTTGGTGCGGCTAGGGCTTGGGGAGAGAGAGAGAGAGAGAGAGAGAGTTGCAAAACAAGGGGAAAGGGATTTTCTTGATTTTCTTTCCATTTCCTAATTAAAATGGGCCTAAAATCCCTTCCTAAGGCTTCCTCTTTCTAGACACGGCCGAAGGAAACTTCCTTTTTAATAAAACTCATTTAATCCAAGCTTCCACTTCACCATCCAGGGCAAGGGTTCAAAACCCAAAGGAAACACCCAAATAACAATTAATTTTGCCAAAATCTAAATTACCTCCAAACTTCCAAACAACTTGCCCAAAATTCTTGGTTCTTGCAACCAACAACCACCAAGCTTCGACAAAGGCAGGAATGGCTCTGAAATCCTGAAAATCCACAAAACCCTGACCGGGGGCAAAAAGACCAAAATACCCCTAAGTGTTAAAATAGCTCTAACGGCTCATCCGAACATCCTCATAATGTCCCAAAAGCACCTGGGAAACCGAAATAGAAAATTGGGCCGTTACATCTTACCCCCAACCAGGCTAAACCCTAAGACAACGGGAGAGTACCCGAGTCAGGCTCTAAACAAGAATAAGAATGGTGTCACTTATCTACAGTAGTGCAGAGCCCTCGGCACTCAGCTGTATCAGCCTGTACCACCGACCTGAAGTTAAGAAGTGTCTCCGGGCAGGCTTGTACCCGTGACGGGTTCGGCTCTAACAGGTTACAAACTAGGCTTGTACCGATGCGGGAGCTAATCTGCACGTGCTGCCGGGGGCGCAGACAAAGTACGTTATGCCTCTCACTGATCCCGACCTGTGGGGACAAGATACGTTATGTCCACTCTCAGCCTCTGGAAGACAAGTCTAGCTAACTATCTAATATCACATAATATACATCCCTAGCCACTGAACATGCTTATCAAGAATACAGGAACAACCTAGCATGATACTACGCATTTAAACAGAGATTTCAGAACATGCTGGAAGGACAAACCTAGCATGGCACTAACATGTAGAAACATGGGCAAACATGCTAGCAGAGTTAAACAAGGAAACAATCTTATCTACTAACATGCTCATAACATATAAACACAATGCAATCAAGACATATCGCAAGTCCCACACAACCCTGGTAAGAGATCGTTACTTGGAATAAGCAGAAATATAAACAGTAAAGTGCTCCTTGAGCTGTAGTGCCTCACAACCTAAAAGCATACAACATACAAATTAACCTAGCTAGCTAAACAATTATCTATCAACTACAAACTAGAAGCAAGGGAACAAGAGACTACCCCTACTAGCACTTTGTGCTCTCGCCCAAGCACCAAGGATAGAACCCTAAGAATCTCAGCCACAACATTTCCACACTTGATCTTGGCTAGGGAAACACAACAAGGATAACCAAGCTAGGCCTCGACTACTCCTTGCAACATGATGTCTCGGCTAGGGCATCAACAACCAACAACCACAAGTTAGATCTCTTATCCAAGAACCAAGCAAACACACATACACCACCAACACACACTTGGAGCTCTCGGCTTCCTCAACACCAATGGCTCTCGGCCACTCCACACCAACAAGCAACCAAAACCACACACTTACCAACTCACCCATGTAGATTCGGCAAAGCCTTCCAAAGAGCAAAGATGTCTCGGCCAAGAAGGATGCACAACCAAGAAGCAATCGGCTAGGGCTTGTCTTGCACAATGGAAGAGGAACAATATTAGATCTACACACTACAACACTTGACAAAGAATAAACACCATCATACTTCCCCAAGGGATCTCGGCCAAGGAGCTTGAAAGAATGGTGCTCTAGGATCTCAACAATCAAGAGAAGAAAAGAGCTTTTGGATGCAAGCAACAAAGAGATCTCGAATCCAACAAGATGCTACTTGGATCTACAAGAAGAGAAGAAGGAAGAACACATCTCCTCTTAATTAGATGTAGGCTCAGCCATGGCAAGGAAAGAAGGGAAGGGAAAAGCTTTTACAAAGACCTACCTTAGAGCAACAATGGTGGAGAAGAAATACACTTGGAGGCTTGAGAATAGAGCAAGGCAACCTTGGAATCAATGGAGAGAAATGGTGGTTTGAGGTCTCGGCCAAATAGAGGGAAGGAGAAAATGTGGGTCGGCCAAGGGGGAAGGGAAGGAGAAAAAGATAAAACCCTAAGTGATTTTCCCCCTATTTTAATTAATAAAAAGCTTAGAAAAATCCCACCTTCAAATCCCACCAAGTGCACTTTTAAAAACTATTTTATTTTCTCTACATTTGGCTCAAATCCAACATCCAATTCACCAAGGTTCAAATCCTTGCTCCAACACAAATTATTTTCATTTTTCTTCTTTACCAGGAAGGCCTCCAAACTTTCCATAAATGGAACTCTTGCCGTAGAACTTGAAACCAGAAAAATAAATCAAGTCCACCAACTCATAAACTGTAACGCCCCAGGTTTTCATCCCGGTCTTCCATGTATGCCCTAGGGGTATTTTGGTAATTTGGTCAGGCCGTCAGGGCCGTTTCTGTCTTTTTCAGCTGTTAAAATTATTGGTTGGTCTTTTGTAGGGCTTTGATGCTTTGTGGATATGTTTGAGCATGGAGAGATGCAAAAGTAAATTAGGGAATTAAAAGTGTAGGTGTTGGGTTTCGAACCCGGGTCTCTGGGAAGTCAGTGGTGTAGAGTGCCAGTTGAGACATTGGGTTCTCTTATTGCTCTTTCCGCAGTATGTCTTGGCTAGCTATGGGCCTTCGGGATTTGGTGTATTTGGTTAAATGAAGAGGAAAATAGGTTTGCTCTTTTGTGTTCTTCCAAACTCCCTAGCCGCCCCAAGCTCCCTAGCTCCTTGTCGTGTCCCCTTGCCAAGCTCCGTCGATTGTTCGTCGCCCTGGGTAAGTGTCCTCGATCCCTCCTTCTTTTGTTTGGTGTATTCTTACTGGTATAGAGAAGAAGAGGTGAGCCTTGGTGTTGTGCGGCCTGGACTAGCAAAGATCCCCGCCGTCGCCCGACCACCTGCCGTCGCACAAGAGCCCCATCGCCGCGAGAAAACGCCCAACCGAGCAGCCCTGCCATCGCGCCAGACGCCTATTGCCTGCAGCAGCAGCTCGCGCACGCCCGCGTCTCAACCCAGCAGCTCGCGCACCCCGTCCGTTCTCGCCCTAGCGCGGCCAAGCGTCGCACGCCCATCACTCGTCCGCACCAAAGCGCCCACACTCCCTTTGCTCGTGCGTGCGGCGTGCCGGCCACGCGCCGTTGCTTGTCTCGCGATCGCACGCCACACCCCAGCCGCCGTCGCGCACAAGACGCGTAGCCCCTATCGCGCCAAAGAAGCAGCCACGCCGTCGCGGCTTGTCCGTCCGCGCCTCAGTCGTGCAGTGTGAGTTGATCCCGAGCTGAGCCCTGTTTGATTTATTATTTTAGGCCTATTGATTGTAAAATGTGTTATTGTTTGCTAGGTACCCGATAGCTAGCTCGTGGTTCGTTTGCAGCATAGGGCCTTAGTGTGTCATTTCCTTCCGACCAAGGTAAGGATTTCTTACCAGAGTTGTGTGGGCCTTGCGGTTTAATATGTGATTGTTGTTTGTATGCTTACTTATGTTTATCAGCATGTTTAGTGATAGGTGCTCTGTTCTGAATCCCTGACTGGCATGATTCTTGTGTTGTTTCTCATGTTAGTCCCATGCTAGGTTGTTCTGTTCTGGCATGCTCGTTATCTGTTCTTGCTTCGTAGTATCATGCTAGGTTCGTTGTTTCTGTTGAACACATTTTGGATTATTTGTTGTATCTGTTTATAGTTTAGAATTATGATAGGTAGCATCATCCGGGCGAGGATGCATAACGTAACTTGCATCCGTGGCAGTACTCCGTCCCTGATCCATCGTTACGGTTTAGCTAACCCTAACGGCAGCCCTTTGCAATCTTGGGTGAGGTGGCAGACTGTTAAATGCCCCAACGGTCGGGATGATGACAAGGCATTGCCTTGTCCCAGGCAGTCGACACGTCCTCAGCGTGTTCAATCAGAGCCCTTGATTGCCACCGATAGGGCAAGGACCGTTTCTGGTGTAAGCCTACCACGGCCGGTTCCTTAGCCTCAAAGTGCGGTGGTACAGCCGACATAGTTCACGTGTCGTGTCTCACACCCTATTTCAGTGACACCGATCCAGAGATTAGTTAGGCATGAGTACTGAACCAGAGTAGCTTGCCACTAGACCCGGCACCCCCTTGTTTGCAGCAGCATGCGGTGCGTGCACACGCTCATTACAGCGCAGACCAGAGAGCTCCTCGGGATCTTGAGTTTAGTGCACCTTTCAGACGTATCGGCGATGATGCAGCCGAGGCCGAGACTAGTTTCTCGTAAAGGATCGTATCGCGCGGTAGAGTTTCCGGAGTAAGACCCTGAGATGGCATCCGAGGTTTATGTGTGGATTTAAGCTATGTGCTCTCTTCTGTGTTTATATTCATAGCTTGCATACCTTTCTGCTAGATGACCATTTATATCATATTGTACCCCGGTTGGGGATTCTTAATGAGTAATTCGTTACTCACCATTATTTTGTGGTTTTCCACAAGTAATCATGGTGCGAGACAGGATGGCTGAAGGAGGAGCTGTGATCATGGAAACCATCTGATTAAACTCTGAGTCTTTAATGTTTTATATTTTATTGTCCTCTGAATGCATGTAGTCGGGCACGAAGCCCTTAGGATGTTTTCTGATTGTTTATGGATTCTGACACTGCTATAAATCGTTTGAAGTTTTGAATGTTTGAATAAATCTCTGATCAGAGTATATTTTGGAAATGTATTTGGGTTGGAACTGGTGCTTGGAAACAGGGACAGGTTTCAAGAATTAAATGTTTGTCTTTTAAAACAGATGTTGTATGTTTTTGGTTTTAATTAAGAATCTAGAATACAATCCTACATCATGTTATTAAATTTTAAAAGCATGCATTGAGGTAAAGGCCTAGTTTAGGACCCCTTTCGGGTCGGGTCTTTACATAAACATTCCTAAAACCCTGACTTACTGCAAAATTGTCTCGGAAAGGCAAAATGACCAAAGTGCCCCTGGAAGCACAGAAGCCCTAACAGCCCTACCAACTCACTGGAGGAACAACCGAATAAACCTGGAGAACCGAAGGAAAATCTTGGGTTGTTACAGAAATAACACGAGAATCATGCCAGTCAGAATTCAGAACAGAGCACCTATCCACTAACATGCTGATAAACATAATCATACATACAATCAAAAATAACAAAAAATATCGCAGGGCCCACACAACTCCGGTAAGAAATCCTTACCTGGGTCGAAAGGCAAACAACACAAAAGAAAGATCTTAAGCTGCAACCGAACCCGAGCTAGCTATCGGGAACCTAACAGACAAACAACAAACATCAAAATCTATAGAACTTAGGTAAAATACAAACTGAACTCGGCTCAGTCAGAAGCAACTCACAAGGCACGAGGCTGGAGAGCGGACGGACAAGCTGCAAGGCTTACGGCTGGGCGACGTGAGTTGCTACCGCAAAGACGGCTTGGCAGCTTGTGGCACGGAGCAGCGCAGCAGCGCGCGGCGGGCGGGCGGCGCGCGCGCGGCTCGGTCGATGGGAGTGCCAACGGCTGCGGGCGTGAGGCTAGGTTGTTGGGCATGCAAATGGGCTGCTCAGGCTACAAGGGCTATGCTCACGCGACAGAGCTCCTCAGAGGGCACGGTGTGAGAGCGATCGGCGGCCGTGCTCGAGTGCGAAGGGGTCGCGACGCGAGCGCAGCGGCGATGGGGGGAGTGGCAGTGGTGGCAATGGGCGCTGGTCGCTCGGCTAAGGCAATGACGCGACAAGGTTGCTTGGCTAGGCAATGACGGCTGCAAGCAAAGGGCCGCTCTCGGTTGCACTACACCATGACAACGCAACTAAAAAGACAAACAACAACCCCTTAGCCAAGGATCGGCAACCAAAAACAAGAAGGAGGAATCGAGGAATGACTAGACACTTACCCAAGACGATAGATCGATGCTCTTGGGAGGAAGACGCACGACAAGAGGGAGCTTGAAGAAGTGGAATGCAGCAAGGGTATTTGGAGAGGAGAAAAGAGAATAAACCTATTTTTTAATCAAACTCACTTAAATCTCGAAAACCAGGGCAAACCAAGATAACCTACGGAATGAGTATAAAAAACTTCCTAAAGCTTGATTGGCAGAACCTCACCGCTATCTCCCTAGCCATCCAGGCTCGAATCCCATCTGCTGCATTTTTAATCCAGCAAAATCCTTATTTTCATTTTTGCAACACTCAACACCCAAACTCAACCAGAATGCATCCAAACCCCAATTTTGAACATCCCTGAACATAAACAGCTGAGAATACTGAAACAACCCTAACGGCCCGACCAAATTACCAAAATACCCTTAGGGCATACTTGGAAGACCGGGATGAAAACTCGGGCAAGCATAAAGATTCCCTCCTTTTTATGACTTTCGCCCCCGAAAGTCCTTAAGACTGAAATAGCACAGGATAGTGCAATCTCATCTCGTCCTCCCGTTTCCAAGTAGCCTCCTCAAAACTCTGGCTCCTCCACTAAACCTTTACCAAACGGCCCAGGTTTTCTGTAACGGCCCAGTTTTCTATCCCGGTTCTCAAGGAGCTTCCAGTTCAGATTCAGTGGTTCGGTTGGGCCGTTAGAGTATTTGGACCCTTAGGGGCATTTTGGTCTTTTGCTCCTCGGGCAAGATTTGTGGATTTTCGGGGCTTCGAGGCGGCTCTCCGCGCTTTGTTGAGGCTTGTTTGTTGTGGGTTGCGAGTCCCGAGATGTTTGGGTTATTCGTTTGGGAGTTCGGTTGTGATTTGGGTTTTGGGCAAAATGATGGTTGTTTGGGTGTTTCCTTCGGGATTCGAGCCGAGCCTTCAGTATTTGTTTGGGAGGTTGATTTCAGTGAGTTTTGTTGTTTGGAAAGGTTGCTTCAGTCGGGTCTCGAAGGAGGAAGCCGGGAAATGAGATTTAAGGATTTTAAGGATTTTTGGAAAAATTGGAAAATGGATAAATTGGATTTATTTGGATAAGGTTGGAATTTAAATAAAAGAGAAAAAGAAAAGAAAAAAAGGAAAAAATCCATTTTTCCCCCATTTTTCCCCTTGCTCTCTCCTCCAGCCCGAGCCCCCTTGGCCCTCCTCCCCGCCCGAGTGCCCCCTCGCCCCTGGCCCCGCCGCCCCGAGCCCCTGGCCGCCTAAGCTCCCCAGCTCGCCAATGACCAGCTGGCGCGCGCGCCCGTCTGTGTCGAGCCGAGCCGTGCGCCTCGCCCAAGCCCGCGTCGCCCAGATCCGCCTCGCCCAGTCCGAAGCCCGCCCGCCGCGCCTGCGGCGCCAGTCCAAGCTCGCTGCCGCCCATCGACAAAGGTTGTCGCGTCGAGCGTCGACTCGCTGAGCCTGCGCTGCCGACCGCGCGCTCTCTCGCGCCCGAGCCGAGTCTGCGCGCGCTCAGCGTCGCGCGCAGCGCGCCAGGCCGGCCGCTCTCCAGCGCCTCAGCGCCCTCGCCTCGCCCGCTGCGGCGCGCGGCGGCCGGCGCCTACCTAGCGCGCCCTAGCGCGCTGCGCTGCGCTGCGCCCTGCGCTGCGCCCAGCAAGCCAAAGCCCCCCACCTACCGACCGACCGCCTCTGTTGTGTCTTTGGTTGGCCCGAGCCTTGTGGCTTCTCGGATGGTATTTCCAGTCTTTTCTTCGTTGGGTCCTCGATTTTTTGGTCACTGGTTATGGATTTATTGGGCTGTTTATGTATGTGATTTGGGTGCTTTGTTTGATGTTCAAGCTGTTCGGGAATAGATTAGAGGCTCGAGGATTCGCTCGTAGATTTATTATAATTATTGTTTTTCTCGCTTGTTCCGGTAAGGATTTCTTACCGTGGTTGTGTGGACTCGCGATATATCTCGATATGCCTTGCTTGTTTGCTTTGATTGTTATGAGCATGTTAGAGATAGAGCGATTGATTGAATTCTTGCTAGCATGTTTGCCTCGATTTTACATGTTAGTGCCATGCTAGGTTTGTTCGCACAAAGATGCTTGTGATTCCGCTTAAGTTGTAGTATCATGCTAGGTAATGTGATTTATGTCAGTCATTGCTTGCTAGCCAGGAATCATTGATTTTTGCTCTGTACTCTTAGATAGAGTTGTAGGGTTTGTCATCATCCAGAGGCTGAGCGGACAAAACGTACTTTGTCCCTAGTAGCTCAGGTCAGGAGTAAAGTGTGCGTAACATAACGTATCTTGCTACCCCCCCCGACCCACCGGTTGTGGACTTAGCTACCCACTCCGGCCAAAGCCTAGTTTGTAGCCTGCTAGAGCGGAACCCTGCCAACGGTGTAAGCCTACCTTGGCCGGTTCTTAGCTTCGTGTCGGTGGATCAGCCGCTGAGATGAGCGCCGAGGGCCTCGCGCCATCGTGATCGTGACACCGCTCCGAGTCATAGGCATGCGCGCACCGCCCGCGTAGTTTGCCCTTAGGCCCCCATTTAAGCCGCCAGAGAGAGCATGCGGTGTGCGCGCACACGCGTTAGTTGTCGGTTCGGAGAGCTCCCCCGGGCTAATGTTCGTGAGTACACCATTCTTTCCAGTTTAGAGCCAGACTTCGGGTACTCTCCCGATAGTCCAGATGTATAGCGAGGGTAAGAGGCCCTTGAGGACACCCATTGGGATTGGCTTTTGAGCTAATCAATTGGTCGAGGGAGAAAGACCCTCGAGGGTGTCGGACATCTTGGGATCGGTTTTTGAGCTGATCAAATGGCCGAGGGAGAAAGACCCTCGGAGATGTCTCGAGATTGGTTATGAGAACCAATCATTAGGCCGGAAGTAGGAGACTTCCGATGATTCCAGAAGTAGGAGACTTTCGATGATTCCAGATCTTTCCTTATGAGCTCGTTGAGCTATAATTTGTGTTGATGGCTGTTTGCTTGCATGTTGAGGTGCTAGATGACGGATGTATCGTATTGTACCCCGGTTGGGGATTCTTACTGAGTATCTTTATACTCACCCTTATTTATCTTTCAGGTAGCTTGGGACAACACCAGGAGGGCTAGCGGAGGGAGCTGATTGATCATGGGGAGCCGCCGGCACTCTGTCTTTTATTGTTGCATTGTTTATTCAAAGATGTAGATGGACAAGAGTCCTAGGGAACATTGTTTAAAAAGTTGTTTAAAATGTATTGTATGATTTTATAAACATCGGCGGTGGTTTTACTTCGTTGGTTGGTTTAAATGAAAAGCGTGGTTTATGTTTTAAGGGTTCCCCCTTCTCATATGTTTTGAATGGTTTTTAAATATGGGCACTAAACCGCTTGATATCATATTTAACTTGCATCTTGAGTGAGAACCCGGTTTAGGACCATGTTTTGGGTCGGGTTTCATCACAGTTGGTATCGAGCGCAGAGTCATAGATTCTCGTAGACTAACTCGCTTTGTAGGTTGTTTGCTCCCATGATCATTAGCACTCCACGCCGCCAGTTTGTCCGAGTTCAATTAAGCTAAGGGGTAAGAATTTACAATACTTTTCATCTAGCTTTTATGCCTTGTGTAGAGTTGTGGAGCGGAGACGAGCGAGTGTTACGACTCATTGTTGGTTTGGGCTTAGAGAGCCATCATGTCAACTTTTCGCAGCAGCAGCAGTTTGTTGAGCGGTGAGAGCCCCAGTGTGGGCCAAAGATTTATGCTTTGTGCGATCGCCGGTGTGTCGATCGCACCCAGAGGGAGGCAGAGATTGGACTCCCGTAGGCCATTTGTGGCCCAGTTGTTGCTTTTCCCCTAGTGAGAGGGTGGAGGTGCTCGTGCAGATCGCCAGTGTGTTGATCGCACTCTGAGGAGCAGGATGCTTGGCATGTCCGATCGAGGAGTTGGACCGTTTGTATTGATGTTGAGGCCGCATCCAGATTTGTTTAGCCCGTTGGCCAGAGTTGGCCCTGGAAGTTGAGTTGCCTAGAGGAGGGGGTAGAGGCTAGCACGCCTCAGAGCGAGACTCCTTGAGCAGAGTGTAACAGCCCAGTTTTCAGCTAAATGTAAAATAAGGTTTCCTTTTATATTTTTAAGTTTGGGAGGAGCTGTTGGAAGGACTCGAACCCTTGGCCTAAAAAGGGGTTGGGAAGCTTGGGTTTAAATAAGGAAAATAAACGCGTCAGCCGGGGCTCGAAGGGGAGTCTTGGGGAAGTCATAAGAGATTCCCAAGTCTATTTAAGTTAAGGAAGGGAATTATATTTAAAGAAAAAGAAAAGAGAAAATAAGGAAAAAAGAAAGAACCCCAAAACCCTAGACTTCTCCTTCACCCTCGCCCAAGCCGCCCCACACCGCCGCCGTGTCTCGCCCACGCCGCCGTCCAACGCCCTGCTGCTTCGCCCCACGACATCGCACGCCCTGCGACCATCGCTGCACAATGCACCGAGTTTTCATCCCGTCTTCCAAGTATGCCTAGGGGTATTTTGGTAATTTGGTTGGGCCGTCGTGGCCGTTTATATTTTTTTCCATTGCCAAAATTATTAGATGGTCTTATGTAAGTTTTTGAGGCTTTGTGGTGGTGTTTGGGCATGGGGAGATGCAAAAGAAAATTAGGAGTTAAAGATGTGTTTGGTGGGTTTGAACCCAAGTGGTCCTGGGAAGTCGGTGGGTGGTGTGGCGGTTGAGCCACTGTGTGTTCTTGTTACTCTTTCCACGTCATATCTTAGTTACCCTTGGATCTTTGGAGTTTTGTGCATTTGGTTAAATGAAAAGAAATTAGGTTTTGTGTTTTCTTCCCCAAAACTCCATGGCCGCCCAACCCTCTTCTCTCCCAAGCCCCTTGCCGTGATTTTCTTCCCTTGCGCCCGAGCGCTGCTCCGGCCAGCTAAGCGACCCACCCCGAAAGTCGGCCGAGCAATTTCCCGGCGATCGCACCAAAGAAATTTAAGCGCCAACAAAGAAGCCGCCCAGACGCCAGCGCCAAAGAAGACGCAGCCCAGCGCCAGTGCCGCCGCAGCGCAGCCGCCAGAGCGTCGCGCGAAGACCGATCCAGGCGCGTCGTCGCGTCGCGCGCCGCCGCCGATCGCACCGCTCGCCGCGCGCGCCAGCGCCGCTTATCGCCGGCCGAGCTCGCGTCTGCGTCGTCGAGCCCGAGCGCCTGCGTCGTCGCGTCGCGCCGCGCGCCTCTCGCTGCGCGCGCGCGCGTGCCGCCCGCGTGCTGCCAGCCAGCGTCCGTGTTTAGCGCGCCATCCGCGCCCTGGCGCTGTCCGTCTGCAGCTGCAGCAGCGCCGCGATGCAGCGCCCATTTGCCGCCATCTGCGCCAAAGAAGAAAGCCCCGCCGTCGCCGCCCGCCCGCGTGTCGGCCACCAGATCGCGTGAGTTGCTCCGAGCCGAGCCCTATTTATTTTATTATATTTAAGCCTTTAGAGTGTGATTATCATTGTTTTTGTTAGGTTCTCGTAGTAGCTAGCTCGGGTTCGATCGCAGCTTAGGATTTTGTGTGTAGTTGCCTCCCGCCGCTGTAAGGATTTCTTTACAGGGGTTGTGTGGACCTGCGATGTTCTATGTGATTGATGTTGTATGTTTGTTTGTGACTATCAGCATGTATAGTTTAGGTGCTCTGCTCTGAATTCTCGATCGCATGACTTCGTATGTTGTTCTTTCATGTTAGTCCATGCTAGGTTGTTCCGTTCGCATGCTCATATTCATTCTTTTCTCGTAGTACCATGCTAGGGTCTCTTTGTATTCTTTCGAGCACGTATTGGATTGTTTCTTCGATTGTTAAGGCAAAGTTATAATTCGGGTAGATAGCATCATCCGGCCCGATGCATAAAGTATCTTGCATCCATGGCAAGGACGTTCGAGACGATTCTCGTCCTTGGACCCCGTGAGGGATTAGCTATCCCAACCCGGTAGGCCCCGCAATCTTGGGTGAGGGTGGTAGTCTAAGCGATGCCCCAACGGTCGGGATGATGACATGGCAATGCCTAGTCCCCGGCCAAGCACGCGTCCTCGGCGTGTTCGGGCAAGAGCCCTTGATTGCCACCGCTAAGGTAAGGGCGGCTTCACGGTGTAAGCCTACCACGACCCGTTCCTTAGCCTCAAAGTGCGGTGTACAGCGGTGACATAGTTCACGTGTCCGTGTCTCACACCCTATGTCGGTGACACCGATCAGAGAGATTTAGTTAGGCGTGGTATCCGGATATGGGCGCTTGCCACAGACCCGGCACCCCATAGTTCAGTAGAAGCACGCGGTGCATCCTTACGCTCATTACGGCGCCGACCGGAGAGCTCCTCGAGATCTTTAGCTAGTGCCCCTTTCAGATCGGCAAGAGATGAAGCCGAGGCCGAGACTTGTTTCTCGTATAGGGGCGTATTGTGTGGTGTGATTTATTTCCGGACTAAGACCACGAGTTGGCATCCGAGGTCCAAGTGTGGACTTAAGCTATGTGCTCTATTCTCGTGTTTATATTCATAGCTTGCATACACTCATCTAGATGACCATGTGCATCGTATTGTACCCCGGTTGGGGATTCTTCTTGAGTAATTCGTTACTCACCCTTACTTATCTTTCAGTAACCATGGCGCGAGGCGGGATGATGGTGAAGGAGGAGCCGCTGTGATCATGGAATCCTTTGTCATCTCTCGACCATTTTATTTTATCATGACTCTTGACTTTTGTTATTTCCCGAATGCATGTAGACGGGCACAGAGCCCCGAGGATGTTTGCTTACGTTTTATGGATTCCAAAGATATTTGTACTTGTGGATTGTTTAAATGGTTTAAATAAATCTCGATCGAGTATGCTTTTAGAAATGTATGTTTTGGTTGTTGAATGTTTCTCATTTTTACTTGGAATCCGAAATGTATTTTTCATAATGTCTTTTATTTTCAATACATGCATTGGGGTAAAGGCCATTTAGAGCCCCTTTTGGGTCTGGTCTTTCTGAGCTTGGTATCGAGCTCGAGTCATAGATTCTCGTGAGACCGACCTTTTGTTGTAGGTCGTTTTCCCATGATCATCAGCACTCCGACAGTCATCAGGTACGCTTAAGTTTACTGTTTTAGAAAAGGGGTTAAGAATTTACAATACCTTTTATCTAGTGTATGCCTTGTTTTGTGTTGTGGAGCGGAGACGAGCAGGTTCTGACTCGTTGTTGGTTTGGGTTTAGAGCGCCATCATGCCAACTTCCCGCAGTGTGTGATGTATGTTGTGGCTTGTTGAGGTATCCAGATAGATTCGGATGCCGTTGGGACGTCGCCGCCCCCGAGGGAGGCGAGCTTAGTCTCCCATTGGCCATTTGTGGCCCAATTGTCGCTTTTCCCCTAGTGAGAGGGTGGAGGTGCTTTGTGCGGATCGCTAGTATGTTGATCGCACCTGCAGGAGCAGACGCTTGGCATGTCCGACCGAGGAGTTGGACCGATCGTGTTGATGTTGAGGCCGCGCCCGTGGTTGTTAGGCCCGTTGGCGAGTTGGCCCTGGCGGTTGAGTTGCCTAGAGAGAGGGGTAGAGGCTAGCGGCGCAGAGTGAGACTCCTTGAGCAGAGTGTGCTCCACCATGAGAGATTTGATGGCGTGTCTTTAGCTATCGAGAGCGGAGAGACCAGCGCAGATTTGTAGCGCGTAGTGAGGAGCCACGGCACGGATAGCCCCGGTGACAAAGTTTGTTTCAGCATTTTTCCCCCAAGAGCTCTTGTAGCCCGGAGGTTCCGGGAGGGCATGATCAGCAGGTTTATGCCGATGAGGATGCTTGTGGAGCAGTCCCCGTGTGGACTAGCTGTGTAGCTCAAGTGTTGATCTTGAGCCTTAGCAGATTGTTTGTTTGCCCAGTGAGTAGCTGCAGAGTTGGCGGCCTTTCGAGAGAGATTGTTGAGGCATCTTTGTGCTCTCTGTAAAGTGTTGTTGTTTTGCAGCCAAGCAGGCGGAACCCCGTGGTTAAGGGTGCGGTGAGCGATGTTCCTTCGGATTTGATCCGTTGGTGTTTTCCTCGGATGTTTGGTAGAGTTGAGCACTCTTCCTTTGGTGAGCTCCTCGGAGTGGAGCTAGGCGATGCATGTTGAGAGAGCCGACTGCGAGTTTTGTTGAGCATCATGTGGAGGTGCGGGGGTAAGTTGTGAGCCTTCGGTTTGATGAGATGCCGCAGCATGGTTTTTGAGTTGGAGCCCTTGTATGCCTAGCCAGAGTTCTTGTCACTTGAGGTTGTGACCTTGTTGGCCCCATTGGTAGTAAGATGTGGTTTTGGTAGTAGTGGCACTTGAGGTGCATTGGTTGGTGTGCCGCTTTGGCACTAAGTCTGGTTCAGCTTGAGTTTGGCTTGGGCATAGCGAGATGGTTCTATGCCGTCCGAGTTCAGCGCACTCCTTTAACCTTGGATCCGTTTATGGTAGTGGCACCTGTTTAGGTCTTGCCAGAGGGCTAGTTCAGTGGTAGTCGATGGACTACAAGCGAAAGGATGCTCGAGAGGAGCGGAGCCTCTTCCCGATGTTTACGGAGGTTGAGTAAGTCAAAGAGTTGCCGGTTGGTAAATGTTGGTGCGCGTGAGTCTCGCGCTAGTGTTAAGGCCAAGAGATTTTCTTTGTGGTTAGTAGTGCGGTCAACTACCTTCGAGTGCCTAAATCGAGGAGAGTTGAGCATTGTAGATGCGAGTTTGGTCCAAATTGAGGACCATGAGTTGGATGCTTATCAGATGAGCTGGATGCCTATGAGGCGAGTTGGATGCTTTTGAGGCGAGATGAGCTGATGCCTTGCGAGAGGTTTTGGATGCCTTAGGGGTAAGCACCCTTGGTAGAGGCTTGGTACAAAGTAAGTTTGGTTTGGCATGATTATGCTTTGGTAGAGCAAGGTTGCCTCAGCTTCGAGTATCGTGTGGAGATGGAACTTTTGGTGTTCCTTGGATTGTTTGTATCGCTGCCAGGAGTTAACGTTGCTTTGTGGAAAAGCGCTTGTTAGTCTTGGATCTCTAAAGGAAGGTTGGGAGTTGTGCACACAAGTGTGTTTTGTGTGGTTCGTTCCGTGGCGAGAGTTTCAGATCCATGTAGGGTTTGCTTTGGAGATCTCGTGCTCGGTTCCTTGAGAAGTTGGACTCGGTGGTTGTTGTAAGGCTTTGGTTGAGGTGGTAAGGATACCGTGCTCGTGGTATCAAGTTGTTGCTTAGGCAAGATTTGTTAAGTTGGGCCTAAGCTTGGTTGGCGGATCTTCTTGTTGATCGTTGGTTGGAGTTTGGTTGGAAACCGAACAAGAGCGATGGTAGCTAAGCCGCGTGGTTTACGATCGTCATGGCTAAGAGAGTTGTTCGGATCCTTCCTTGGGTAGAAGTTATGTTGTGGCCGATGCTTTGAGTAGGAGGATGACGCGTTCAGTAGCGTTTGGGTCCTCTAGGTTCCCAAGGAGTTGGAGTTGGCCAAAGCATAGTTGTGATCTTTGGAAAATTGGAGTTGTTTGTTCAGCGGTTTGTCCTGTTAGATCGCTTGCTTGGCAGTGTGTGTGTATCGAGGGTTGTCTGAGAACCCTAGGTTGTGGAGAGCCTCTCCAGAGCTCGGTCGAGCCTGTAGTGAGTTTAGTTGGCCGGTGGAGGCGTGTGGTTCGTGAACCTCGGGTGATTTCTTCGGGCAGATTTGGTAGGCTAGCAAGCTGGAGTTTGTTTGGAGTAGAGTCCGGATTGGTTCCGGGTGGTGGCAAGTTGGTGCTTGGTGTTGACCAAGGTGTGGTTTTTGAGTTGCTAGAAGTTAGCCTTGCTCGTGGGGCAAGTGGTTTTGCCCTGGCGGATGTCTTTCCTGTTTCCAGAGTTTGAGAGTTGCTTTTTTGGTGTTTGGGGTGAGTCTTCTCTTGTTCGTGGTTGGCGGTCCAGTCTGTGGTGGACCCCTTGTTGTTGCCTCTGGGAGAGTTGGATGTTGTGCTTAGCAGAGCAAGACAGCGAGCGGTTGTGAAGCTCTCTGTCCTTCTGATGTTTGCTTGTAAGGACCTGTTTCTCCTTGGGAGTTGTCAGGTTATTCCTTGGTCTTGGAATTGGTGGTAGTGGTGCTAGTAGGAGGAAAGGTTTGTTGGTCGCTTGGAAGCGCTTGTTTGTCCGATTAAGCGGACTCGTGAGTGGTGTTCGGAAGTTGCGTAGAAGGGTTGTTCTCGCCTCCTATGAGTGTTTGGCCTAGTTGGTTAAGGTTTTGAGTGTTGGCTTGGAAGCTGTTGCACCTTTATAGTTGAAGGCCCCTTTGTTTCAGTTGTGGATGAGGTTGCACCTTTGTGGCTGGATTAGGATCTGGACCTATTGAGGGATCCTTGCTGGTTAGTGTAGCTTGCACTCTGCCAGCCATTGTTGGTATTCTTGTTCTTGGTAGTTGGTGTTGACCTGGTAGTGGAGTTCCTTTTATGAAGTTTCGGTGGGAAGGTGCATTAAGCCTAAGCTTGAGGGTTAAGCCTGTATGTGTTATCGTTTGGACTTGTGAGATGTGTTTCATGTTTGAGGCAAGCTTCGTTCCGTTGCTTGCATGGAGGTAAGTTTGGTGGAGGGAGCCCTCCGGGGCCAGGTTTTTGGTAGGCTGACTTGTCCAGCCAGTGATTTGAGTCGAGCTAGAGATGAGCGGATTGCATAGCTATGCAAGTTTGTAGTTGTTTGAGCTTCCGAGTTCGTAGCACTCAAGTTGTTGGATTGTAAGTTTCCGTGTGGGAGCTGCAGTTAGTTGAGGTTGTTGTGCGAGAATAGATTTTTTTTGAAAGATTGGTTTCAGTAGCTAGAGCTCGCACCTCGTTTCGTGTGTGCGATTGCCATTTCTATGGAGTAGAGTCATGTCGGATTTCAGTGGAGTTGTTGTCACCAGGTGTGGCAACAAAGGTTTGTTCTAGGCGTGCATGGATGAGCTGTGTGTTCTCGAGAGCGTGGTTAAGAGGCTTATGAGCCGAGTGCGATTTCAGAGTGTTTTCACCCTCGACCGATGGTCTTTTGGGAGGAGTGATCCGTAACCTTTGGAGCTTGTTGCGAGTTGGTGTTTCCGTGATTAGGCAAGCGGAAGACTAGAGTGGTTTTATGAGGTTGCCTTTGGTTGCGCTTCTCGTGGTCGGTTCTTGTGGTTCCATTGAGGCATTGCAAGGTAAGCATCTGCAGATTCCAGTGTTCGGGAAAAGGTTGGTGGCCATCAATTTTGTTTTGGGTCCCGAGTTCTGTCGCATTTGACCGAGGTGATGTGCAGGAGTTTAGAGCTAGTGTTGTTAGCTCAGAGCAGGCAGAAAAGTTACGCCGATGTTCGGCGTCGAGTTTTAGAGTTTGAGGTTGGACAATGCGTAGTTTAAAGTTGTGCCGTTGTGAGTTGTGTTGAGGTTTTGTAAGCGAGGGAAGTTGAGTCCCCTGTTGTCGGTCCGTTTTGAGATTCTCGAGAAGATTGGCAGAGTTGCTTATCGGTTAGCGATTCCTGTCATTGACAATGTGGCATGAGTGTTTTTATGTATTGAGGTTGGGGCAAAGATGTGTGCGGACCCCCTTTTCTTATTGAGGACGTTGAGCCTTTGCGGTGAGTGAGGGTTTGAGCTTCGAGGGGAAGCATGTGAGAGTATTCGGTCTTGAGGCGAAGACGTTGCGAAGCCGTAAGATCCGTTTGGTAAAAGTTCAGTGGAGGAGTCAGAGTTTAGAGGAGGCCGCTCGTGAGCGGGAAGGACGGGATGAGATTGCAGTATCTTGATCTGTTTCAGTCTTAAGGACTTTCGAGGATGAAAGTCATAAAAAGGAGGGAATATTGTAACAGCCCAGGTTTTCATCCCGGTCTTCCAAGTATGCCTAGGGGTATTTTGGTAATTTGGTTGGGCCGTCAGGGCCGTTTATGTCTTTTTCCAGTTGCCAAAATTATTAGATGGTCTTATGTAAGTTTTTGAGGCTTTGTGGTGGTGTTTGGGCATGGGGAGATGCAAAAAGAAAATTAGGAGTTAAAGATGTGTTTGGTGGGTTTCGAACCCAAGTGGTCTGGGAAGTTAGGTGGGTGGTGTGGCCAGTTGAGCCACCAGGTGTTCTTGTTACTCTTTCCGCGTCATATCTTAGTTACCCTTGGACCTTTGGAGTTTTGTGCATTTGGTTAAATGAAAAGAAATTAGGTTTTGTGTTTTCTTCCCCAAAACTCCATGGCCGCCCAACCCTCTTCTCTCCCAAGCCCCTTGCCGTGATTTTCTTCCCTTGCAGCCCCGAGCGCTGCTCCGCCAGCCTAAGCGACTCACCGAGCAGCCGGTCGAGCAGCCCAGCCAGATCGCACCAGAGCCCCAAGCGCCCAACAAAGAAGCTGCCCAGACGCCCAGCGCCCAAAGAAACGCAGCACCAGCGCCCCAGCCGTCGCAGCCGCCCAGCAGAGGCGTCGCGAAGATCACCCGCGTCCGTCGTCGTCGCCGCCGCGCTCGCCGCCATCGCACCGCTCGCCGCGCGCGCCCAGCGCCTCGCCATCGCCAGCCGAGCTCGCGTGTAAAGACCCGACCCAAAAGGGGCTCTAAATGGGCCTTTACCCCAATGCATGTAGTGAAAATAAAAGACATCATGAAAAATACATTTCGGATCCCAAGTAAAAACAGAAACATTCAACAACCAAAACATACATTTCCAAAAGCATACTCGATCAGAGATTTATTTAAACCATTAAAACAATCCACAAGTACAAATATGCTGGAATCCATAAAACGTAAGAAAACATCCTGGGGCTCTGTGCCCGTCTACATGCATTCAGGGGAAATAACAAAAGTCAAGAGTCATGATAAATAAATAAAATAATCAGAGATGACAGCAGGATTCCATGATCACAGCCTCCTCCTTGATCATCTGCCTCGCGCCATGGTTACCCGAAAGATAAGTAAGGGTGAGTAACGAATTACTCAAGAAGAATCCCCAACCGGTACAATACGATATACATGATCATCTAGAAGATTGTATGCAAGCTATGAGTACAAACACGTAGCAGAGCACATAGCTTAAGTCCACACTTGGACCTCGGATGCCATCTCAGGGTCTTAGTCCGGAAATAAATCCACCACACAATACGCCTATACGAGAAACGAGTCCCGGCCTCACTGCTCTCTCTCACATCGATACGAAAGGTGCACTAGCTCAAGATCCCGAGGAGCTCTCCGGCCGGCGCCAGTAATGAGCGTAATCGCAAGACCGCGTGCTACTGCGGACTATGGGGGTGCCGGGTCTAGTGGCAAGTCGCCCATGTCCGATCACCACGCCTAACTAAATCTCTCCGGATCGGTGTCACCGACATAGGGGTGTGAGACTCGACACGCGTGAACTATGTCACTGAACCACCGCTTTGAGGCTAAGGAACCGGCCGTGGTAGGCTTACACCAGAAGCGGTCCTTGCCCTAACAGTGGCAATCAAGGGCTACGCCGAACACGCCGAGGACGTGCCGATCGTCGAGGACGAGGCAATGCCAAGTCATCATCCCGACCGCTGGGGCATTTACGACCGCCACCCTCACCCAAGATTGCGGGGGCCTACCGGTTGGGATAGCTAATCCCTCTCACGGGTCCAAGGGCGGAGAACTGTCTCGAACGTCCTTGCCATAGATGCAAGATACTTTATGCATCGGGCCCGGATGATGCTACCTACCGAACTCTAAACCATAGCAATAATAATAAATCAATCAATGCAGTCCAATACGTGCTCAACCGAGATACAAGGAACCTAGCATGATACTACGAAGCAGAACAGATAACGAACATGCCGAATGGGACAACCTAGCATGGGCTAACATGAGAAACAATACAAGAGTTCATGCGATCAGAATTCAAGCAGAGCACCTAGGGCTAAACATGCTAATAATCATACATGTGCATACAAAACAACAATCACAAATATACCGCAGGCCCACACAACTCCGGTGAAGAAATCCCACCGCCGGGAGGCAACTACACACAAAATCCTAAGTCGCGATCGATCCCGAGCTAGCTAACGGGAACCTAACAAACACAATAGAAATCACCATCATAGCCCTAAAATATAATAAAACAAGCAGGCTCGGCTCGGGCACTCACACGGCACGCACGACGACACGGGCCGAAAAGTCTGGCAGCCGTGGTGCGGGGCTGGCTGGCGCTGGCAGCTGGCGGCTGGGGGGCGGCCTGCGCTGGACACGGCAGGGACTGGCGCGCGGCGAGCGCTCGGGTCTGGGCGCGCGGCGAAGAAGCTCGTCAAGGCGGCGCGCTGGCGCTGGCGCGCGTGGCAGCGAGCGACGACCTTGGCTGGGGCGCGCGGGCGAGCAGCAGGCGGCGAAGGCGCGCGGCGCTGGCGATCTCGCCTTGCGCGCGAATCGTGCGACGGCGGGCTCGCGCGAATCGGGCGCGGCGGCGATCGGGTCGTGGTGGCTGGCGGTGCGACGGCGACAGGGCTGACCGACGCGTTCTGGGCGTGCTGCTCGGGCAGATCCGGACTGCTGCTGGCGCGCGACCGGCTCGCTGGTGAGATCTGGGCGTCTTTGCCAGCGGTGATCGCCGGGTGGGGGCGATCTGGCGCTGGGCGGACTCCGCAACAACACATACACACACATGGGCACCTCCTCTTACCTTCGGCCAAAACAAAACAACCTATCGAGAAGATGAAGAAGATGAATACCTACCTGGAATGATGATGATCGAACCCAAGGAGATGCAAGGATGAAGAATCAGCAAGGCTATGGAGATGGAGAGCTTGGGCGGCCAAGAGGTGTTTTGGAGAAGAAGATGGAATAACCTAATTCTATTTCATTTAACCAAATGCACCAAAACTCCAAAATCCAAGGTTAACTAAGATGTGATGCAGAAAGAGCAACAAGAGCTCTCAATAGCTCAACTGGCCACACCACCCACCTGACTTCTCGGACCACCTGGGTTCGAAACCCACCAAACACACTTTAACACACAATTTTCCTTTGCATCTCCCCATGCCCAAACACACCCACAAAGCCTCAAAACTTACATAAATTCATCCAATAATTTTAGCAATCGAAAAAGATATAAACGTCCCCGACGGCCCGACCAAATTACTAAAATACCCTAGGGCATACGGAAGACCGGGATGAAAACCTGGTCGTTACAATATTCCTCCTTTTTATGACTTTCGTCCTCGAAAGTCCTTAAGACTGAAACAACACAGATACCGCAATCTCATCCCGTCCTTCCCGCTCACGAGCGCCTCCTCCGAACTCGGACTCCTTCACTAAACTTTTACCAACGGATCTCACTTCTACGCAACGCCTTCGACTCAAGACCAGAATACTCATAGGCTTCTCCTCGAAGCCCAAACCCTCAATCGGTGCAAGGGCTCAAAGTCCACAATGAGCAATGGGTCCGGCACATGCCGCCTCAACATCGATACATAAAAACACTGTGCACAGCTGTCAACAAACAAACTCAACCCTACAACAAATCAAGCCAAACAACTGAACCTTCCAGATTCCAAAACTAAACGGCCTACTCTTACTTCACAAAAGACCAACAAACCTCAAACCTTGACTACAAACCTTAACGAGATACAAACGAACCACCAATGGCGCATCGATCCAAAAAGACAAACTTCTCCAACTAGAACACGACCACAACACTTAAGCAACCATCTTAAGGAGAAAATCGCTGTGCAAGGAACATCCAACATTCCTCTCAAGGAAAACTCGGGAAGCAAGGACTAAACCATCACGCAGCCTATCTGCGACACAACACCTTGAGGAAAACAGCTCAACGGCTTACCAACCAATGCCACGGCACCTCTGTGCCAACTCACTCAAACGCGGCTCTACTAACGCCAACTGGGAACTCACAACCATTAGGAACAAAGCCCGAGAAGGGCTTGCTCAGCAGAACTCAACTCTTAAAATCCAACCGGCTACTCAAAGGACTTCCCTTTAAGCCTAAGCCTAACTCATCTTCCAACCGTAAGCTCCACTCCCAAAACCTCACAAGGAAAAACGATAACGACAACCTCAAAGCTTACGGATCCCGAGCCACACGAACTCGCAAGACTACCTCGCAAGCTATCACTCGAGAGGTGGCCTCCAAGGAGCAACTCAACCACCACAGAGGCTAGAGGGAAAGGAAATCTTCAATCCCCAAAGAACCAACAACTTGCCGTAACAACTCAACTCCATCTGGGTGGCCTCCGCCTTGCGGGAACAAACAACTCTTGCTTGCTAACAACACAAAGCAGAACCCTCTCACAATGACCGCGCGCTACTCGATCGACTACACAACTCGGGAGCTAATCGACTCGCCAAACGGAAACGACTTCCCAAAGCAAGCAAACTCCAGAAGGGCAGCGAACTCCACACACGCTCGCTGACTTGCTCAAACCCAAGGCAACAACAACCAACTCTCTTGGAACAACACCCAAGAGAAAACTCAACCAATCGGACCACCAAACCGAAACAAACAGCACTTGCTCAACTGCCGAGGGAGGGGTCAACTCCCAAAACTTACTGACTAGGAACAAGACCTCGTATAACGCCCTCGGCCTAGAACCGAACTAGCTCTCGAAACAACAAATGAACCAAATCTTGGCCGAACACTCACAAGAGGCAGAACAACCTTTACTACAGCCTCTAGAACACCATCCAAGAATCCGCTTAACTGGACAAACGACTACTTCCAAGCAGCCAACAAACTTTTCCTTCAAGCTAGCGCTTCCACCATTAACTCCAAGACCAAGGGAGTAACTCGACAACTCTCCGAAGGAAACGGCTCATACAAAGGCACAACCAACGGACAGAGAACTCCACATACGCCACTGCCTTGCTCCACCAGAGCAACAACACCTAATCTCACGGGGGCACAACAAGGGTCCATCTCGGATGAACCTCCAAATGCCAAACGGGGCAACTCAACATCCTCGGAAACAGGAAAAAGCAACCAACATGGCACAAACCACTCGCCCCACGAGCAAAACTAGACTCTAGCAACTCCAATCCACACCTTGGTCAACACCAAGCACCAACTTGCCACCACACCGAAACCACTCCGGACTTTACTCCAAACAAACACTAGCTTGCTAGTCTACCAAGACTGCTGGCAACTCCACCGAGGCTACAAACTACACGCCTCCAAACCAGCCAACTCAAACTCACTAGCTGGGCTCGATCGAGCTCTGGAGAGGCTCTCCACAACCTAGGGTTCTTCGGCAACCCTCGACACACACTGCGTCGGCATACGATCTAACAGCAGACAACCGCTGAACAACAACTCCAATTTCCAAAGATCCCAACCATGCTAGCCAACTCCAACTCCTTGGGAACCTAGAGGACCCAAAACGCTACAGATGCGTCATCCTCCTACTCGTAACATCGGCCACAACATAACTCCTACCCAAGGAAGGAGCCGAACAACTCTCTTAGCCATGACGATCGTAAACCACGCGGCTTAGCTACCATCGCTCTTGTTCGGGTTTCCAAATGAACTCCAACCAACGATCAACAAGAAGATCCGCCAACCAAGCTTAGGCCCAACTTAACAAATCTTGCCTAAGCAACAACTTGATACCACGAGCACGGTATCCTTACCACCTCAACCAAAGCCTTACAACAACCACCTGGAGTCCAACTTCTCAAGGAACTGAGCACGAGATCTCCAAAGAAAACCCTACATGGATCTCGAAACTCTCGCCACGTAACGAACCACACAAAACACACTTGTGTGCACAACTCCCAACCTTCCTTTAGAGATCCAAGACTAACAAGCGCTTTTCCACAAAGCAACGATAACTCCTGGCAGCGATACAAACAATCCAAGGAACACCAAAAGTTCCACCTCCGCACGATACTCGAAACTGAGGCAACCTTGCTTTACCAAAGCATAATCATGCCAAACCAAACTTACTTTGAACCAAGCCTCTACCAAGGGTGCTTACCCCTAAGGCATCCAAAACCTCTCGCAAGGCATCAGCTCATCTCGCCTCAAAAGCATCCAACTCGCCTCATAGGCATCCGGCTCATCTGATAAGCATCCAACTCATGGTCCCTCAGCTGGACCAAATTCGCATCTACAATGCTCAACTCTCCTCAGATTTAGGCACTCGAAGTTAGTTGACCGCACTACCAACCACAAAGAAAATCTCTTGGCCTTAACACTAGCGCGAGACTCACGCGCACCAACATTTACCAACCGGTAACCTCCGACTTACTCAACCTCCGTAAACATCGGGAAGAGGCTCCGCTCCTCTCGAGCATCCTTTCGCTTGTAGTCCATTGACTACCACTGAACTAGCCCTCTGGCACGACCTAAACGGGTGCAACTGCCATAAACAGATCCAAGGCTAAAGGAGTACGCAGAACTCCGAACGGCATAGAACCATCTGCTATGCCCAAGCCAAACTCAAGCCTGAACCAGACTTAGTGCCAAAGTGGCACACCAACCAATGCACCTCAAGTGCTACTACTACCAAATCCACATCTGAGGAAGCTGGGCTGTTAAACAACAGCAGGCTCGCAAGGGGGCAAAGATGACCCTTCATCTGCCTCCAGCCACTAACACGGCAACTTGCCAAACAATCGGGCGCTTGGGGGAGACTCGCTAGTCCACCTCTCACAAGGGACTTCCACCACCATCCGATGAACCAAATAAAGACAGAACGGCACACCTCGACCTCCGACAAGCAGGGCATCCCACACACGGATGCTAAACTCAAACTCGCCAACTACTTTACTACTAGCAAGAGGGACTTACTAAAACATCGAGCTCTCACTGAGGCATCCATTTGCCAACACGGGCGTCTCCATCAACGCCAACAAACCGATCTGAATAAACTGCTGATCATGCCCTCCCGGAACCTCAGGGGCTACAAGAGCTACTGGGGAAAAATGCTGAAACAAACTCACACCTGGCTATCTGTGCTCGGGACTCCTCACTACGCGCTACAAATCGCGCTGGTCTCCGCTCGATAGCTAAAGACCGCCATCAAATCTCTCATGGTTGGAGCACACTCGCTCAAGGAGTCTCACTGAGGCGCCGCTAGCCTCTACCCCTCCTCTAGGCAACTCAACCGCCGGGGCCAACCGCATGCGGGCCTAACAACCGGGCGCGGCCTCAACATCAACACGATCGGTCCAACTCCTCGGTCGGACATGCCAAGCGCCCCGCATCTCGGGTGCGATCAACATACTAGCGATCCGCACAAAGCACCTCCACCCTCTCACTAGGGGAAAAGAAGCAATTGGGCCACAAATGGCCAATGGGAGACTAAGCTCGCCTCCCTCGGGACGATGTCCTGTGGGCATCGGAATCTATCCGGATACCTCAACAAGTCGCTAAACAAATCGCTCGTGATCATGGGAAAGTTGGCATGATGGCTCACTAAGCCCAAACCAACAACGAGCCGTAACACGCTCGCGTCTCTCCGCTCCACAACACTACACAAGGCATACACTAGATGAAAGGTATTGTAAATTCTTAACCCTTTTCTAAAACAGAAAACTTAGGCGCACTGATGATGACCGTAGGAGTGCTTGGTGATCATGGGAAAGACGACCTACAACAAAAGGTCGGTCTACAAAGTCTATGACTCGAGCTCGATACCAATCAGAAAGACCCGACCCAAAAAGGGGCTCTAAATGGGCCTTTACCCCAATGCATGTAGTGAAAATAAAAGACATCATGAAAAATACATTTCGGATCCCAAGTAAAAACAGAAACATTCAACAACCAAAACATACATTTCCAAAAGCATACTCTATGATCAGAGATTTATTTAAACCATTAAAACAATCCACAAGTACAAATATGCTGGAATCCATAAAACGTAAGAAAACATCCCGGGCTCTGTGCCCGTCTACATGCATTCGGGGAAATAACAAAAGTCAAGAGTCATGATAAATAAATAAAATAATCAGAGATGACAAAGCAGGATTCCATGATCACAGCTCCTCCTTCTTCATCATCCCGCCTCGCGCCATGGTTACCGAAAGATAAGTAAGGGTGAGTAACGAATTACTCAAGAAGAATCCCCAACAGGGGTACAATACGATATACATGATCATCTAGAAGATTGTATGCAAGCTATGAGTACAAACACATAACAGAGCACATAGCTTAAGTCCACACTTGGACCTCGGATGCCATCTCAGGGTCTTAGTCCGGAAATAAATCCACCACACAATACGCCCTATACGAGAAACGAGTCCCGGCCACCGCTGTCATCGTCGATACGAAAGGTGCACTAGCTCAAGATCCCGAGGAGCTCTCCGGCCGGCGCCAGTAATGAGCGTAATCGCAAGACCGCGTGCTCTGCAGACTATGGGGTGCCGGGTCTAGTGGCAAGTCGCCCATGTCCAGCCACCACGCCTAACTAAATCTCCGGATCGGTGTCACCGACATAGGGGTGTGAGACTCCGACACGTGAACTATGTCACTGAACCACCGCTTTGAGGCTAAGGAACCGGCCGTGGTAGGCTTACACCAGAAGCGGTCCTTGCCCTAACAGTGGCAATCAAAGGCTACGGCCGAACACGCCGAGGACGTGCCGATCGTCGGGACGCAGGCAATGCCAAGTCATCATCCCGACCGCTGGGGCATTTAATACCGCCACCCTCACCCAAGATTGCGAGTGGCCTCACGGTTGGGATAGCTAATCCTCACGGGTCCAAGGACGAGAATCGTCTCTCGAACGTCCTTGCCATAGATGCAAGATACTTTATGCATCGGGCCCGGATGATGCTACCTACGAACTCTAAACCATAGCAATAATAATAAATCAATCAATGCACCCAATACGTGCTCAACAGATACAAGGAACCTAGCATGATACTACGGCAGAGCAGATAACGAACATGCGAGAATGGGACAACCTAGCATGGGCTAACATGAGAAACAATACAAGAGTTCATGCCATCCAGAATTGAACAGAGCACCTAGGCTAAACATGCTAATAATCATACACAGCATACAAAACAACAATCACAAATATACCGCAGAGGCCCACACAACTCCCGGTAAGAAATCCTTACACCGCCGGGAGGCAACTACACACAAAATCCTAAGTCGCGATCGATCCCGAGCTAGCTAACGGAACCTAACAAACACAATAGAAATCACCATCATAGCCCTAAAATATAATAAAACAAGCGAGGCTCGGCTCGGGGGCACTCACACGCACGCACGACACGGGCCGAAAAGCCGCGGGCAGCTGGTGCGGGCTGGCTGGGCTGGCAAAGCGCTGGCTGGCTGGCGGTATGGCGCGCGCGACACGGCAGGACGGCGCGCGCGGCGAGCGCATCTCGCGGCGGCGCGCGCGCTGGCGAAGCGTCGGGCGGCGCGCGCGGCGCTGGGCGGCGACAGCGACGCGACGCGACGCGGAAGCGCTGGCGCTTGGCGCAGCAGCTTTAAGCGGCGGCGGCGCGCGCGGCGCTGGCGATTCGCTGCTGTGCGCGCGAATCGTGCGACGCGCGCTCGCGCGCGAATCGGGCGGCGGCGATGCGATCGGTTCGCGGCGGCTTTGGTGTGTGTGCGACGGCGACGATGTGGCCGACCGACGCGTTTCAGGCGTCTTGTTGCCGGGCAGATCCGATCGCTTGGCTGGCGCGCGCGCGACGGCGGGCCGTGAGATCTCGGGCGTCTTCGCCGCCAGCGGTCCCCGGCCGGCTGGTGGGCGCGATCGCGCTCGCGGACACTGCAACAACACATACACACACATGGGCACCTCCTCTTACCTTCGCCAAAGAAACAACCTATCGAGAAGATGAAGAAGATGAATACCTACGGAATGATGATGATCGAACCCAAGGAGATGCAAGGATGAAGAATCGCAAGGCTATGGAGATGGAGAGCTTGGGCGGCCAAGAGGTGTTTTGGAGAAGAAGATGGAATAACCTAATTCTATTTCATTTAACCAAATGCACCAAAACTCCAAAATCCAAGGTTAACTAAGATGTGATGCAGAAAGAGCAACAAGAGCTCTCAATAGCTCAACCGCCACACCACCCACCGACTTCTCGGACCACCTGGTTGAAACCCACCAAACACACTTTAACACACAATTTTCCTTTTGCATCTCCCCATGCCCAAACACACCCACAAAGCCTCAAAACTTACATAAATTCATCCAATAATTTTAGCAATCGAAAAAGACATAAACGGTCCCGACGGCCCGACCAAATTACTAAAATACCCCTAGGGCATACCGGAAGACCGGGATGAAAAAACTGGTCGTTACATCGCGTCTGCGCCGCAGCCTCGAGCGCTCGTCGTCGCTCGCGCTCGCGCGCGCTCTCCGCTCTGCGCTGCGCCGTCCGCGTCGCGTGCCCTGGGGCGCGCCCGTGTTTAGCGCGCCATCCGCGCCTGGGCGCTGTCCGCTGCGCTGCGCAGCCTGGCGCCTGGGATGTGCGCCATTTGCCGCCCATCCGCGCCAAAGAAGCAGCCCCGCCGTCTTTGCCGCCCGTCCGCGTGTCGTACGTGATCGCGTGAGTTGCTCCTTGAGCCGAGCCCTATTTATTTTATTATATTTAAGCCTTTAGAGTGTGATTATCATTGTTTTTGTTAGGTTCTCGTAGCTAGCTCGGGTTCGATCGCGGCTTAGGATTTTGTGTGTAGTTGCCTCCCGCTGTAAGGATTTCTTACCGGGGGTTGTGTGGACCCGCGATGTTCTATGTGATTGATGTTGTATGTTTGTTTGTGACTATCAAAGCATGTATAGTTTAGGTGCTCGCTCTCAATTCTCGATCGCATGACTTCGTATGTTGTTCTTTCATGTTAGTCCATGCTAGGTTGTTCCGCTCGCATGCTCATATTCATTCTTTCTCGTAGTACCATGCTAGGTCCTGCTGTATTCTTTCGAGCACGTATTGGATTGTTTGTCGATTGTTAAGCAAAGTTATAATTCGTAGATAGCATCATCCGGCCCGATGCATAAAGTATCTTGCATCCATGGCAAGGACGTTCGAGACGATTCTCCGTCCTTGGACCCCGTGAGGGATTAGCTATCCCAAACGGTAGGCCCCGCAATCTTGGGTGAGGGTGGTAGTCTAAGCGATGCCCCAACGGTCGGGATGATGACATGGCAATGCCTAGTCCCCCGGCGCAGCACGCGTCCTCGGCGTGTTCGGCAAGAGCCCTTGATTGCCACTGTTAAGGTAAGGACGGCTTCTGGTGTAAGCCTACCACGACCCGTTCCTTAGCCTCAAAGTGCGGTGGTACAGCCGACATAGTTCACGTGTCCGTGTCTCACACCCCTATGTCGCTGACACCGATCCGTAGATTTAGTTAGGCGTGGTATCCGAATATGGGCAACTTGCCACTAGACCCAGCACTTCATAGTTCAGTAGAAGCACGCGTGCATCCTTACGCTCATTATGGCACGACCGAGAGCTCCTCGGGATCTTGAGCTAGTGCACCTTTCGTATCGACGATGAGAGACAGCCGAGGCCGAGACTTGTTTCTCGATAGGGCGATTGTGTGGTGTGATTTATTTTAGGACTAAGACCCCGAGTTGGCATCCGAGGTCCAAGTGTGGACTTAAGCTATGTGCTCTATTCGTGTTTATATTCATAGCTTGCATACACTCATCTAGATGACCATGTGCATCGTATTGTACCCCTGCTGGGGATTCTTAATGAGTAATTCGTTACTCACCCTTACTTATCTTTCAGGTAACCATGGCGCGAGGGTGTGATGGTCAAGGAGGAGCTGTGATCATGGAATCTCGCCGTCATCTCCGACCATTTTATTTTATCATGACTCTTGACTTTTGTTATTTCCCCGAATGCATGTAGACGGGCACAGAGCCCGTGGATGTTTGCTTACGTTTTATGGATTCCAAAGATATTTGTACTTGTGGATTGTTTAAATGGTTTAAATAAATCACCGATCGAGTATGCTTTTAGAAATGTATGTTTTGGTTGTTGAATGTTTACATTTTTACTTGGAATCCGAAATGTATTTTTCATAATGTCTTTTATTTTCAATACATGCATTGGGGTAAAGGCCATTTAGAGCCCCCTTTGGGTTGGGTCTTTACACCGCCAGACCGCACCGAGCCACCGCCACCAGATCGCGTCGAGCAACCACTCGCCACCGCCGCAGAATACCCATCCTCCACTCCGCACCAGTCGCCCAACAAGACAGCCGTGTAGCCGCCTCGCGCCAAGACGACACCACCCCAGCCGCCGCCGCACTCCAAGACGCCCTGCACCGCACCTCCCGCGTCTGCGTGCCCGTGCCGCTCGTCCACATCCGCCGCCGCCAGGCGCAAGCGCTCGCGCCTGCTGCAGCGCAGCCAGCGCCAGCGCTGCTCCCCTCTGCCGCGCGTATAAGCGCCAAGCGCCCGATAGCGCCAGTCAGCGGCGCCAGCGCCCTCACGCCTAGCGGCACTGGCCCTGCCGCTGTCGCCGAGACGAGTGCCTTCTCGGTGGGTAAATTCTCGAGCCTCCACCCTTTGGACTTTCTGCATTTAGATGCTGTTTATTTATTAGGATGTTTTATTACTTGTTTAGGTTGCTCGAGTTCACTTAAAAGCTCGAGGGTCGTTATTCGATTCGGGATAATCAACCTCCACTTATTTCCAGGTAAGGATTCTTACCCGGGGTTGTGTGGACCCTGCGAATAGTTGATAGCACGCTGATTACTGTAATTATATGAATTTCTAGTGATAGGTTTCATGTTTTCTTTTGATTCATGTTCATGACATGTTTACATCCCGTTAGTTCCATGCTAGGCATTCCTATCTTGATAGAACCATGCTGCCGATTGTATGCTGCTAGATCCAAGTTACGGTTAGATGTGTGATGTATTGTTTAGAGGGCCGTAGAGGTAACTAGTTTGGGGTCCCGAGGCAAGACCCGATGGACATCCGGAGGTGTAAGGCCCTATGGGCATCCTAGGTGTGTAAGGCCCACTGGGCATCACTGATTCTGGAGGTGTAAGGCTCTATGGGCATCCTAGGTGTGTAAGGCCCACTGGGCATCACTGATTCTGGAGGTGTAAAGCCCTATGGGCATCCTAGGTGTGTAAGGCCCACTGGGCATCACCGATCATCGAGAAGGTGTAAGGCCCGATGGGCATCCTAAGTGTGTAAGGCCCCGGTGGGCATCACGTGTCCTAAGTGTGTAAGGCCCCACTGGGCATCACTGAGTCCTAGATTGTGTAAGGCCGAAGGGCATCCAAGCGTAGGACCTAGGAGTGACTGTTGATGGGAGCCCTTGAATAGGCTCGCCCTAGAAATAGCCCATAGCCTAACCAACCGTTTCTGCTCTAAGTCTTTGTATGGTTGCGTGTCCATGTGCTAAATGAGATGATTTCGTATTGTACCCCGATTGGGGATTCTTCTTGAGTAACTTGTTGCTCACCCTTATTTTCTCGTGGCTTTCCACGGGTAACTTGGGACAGAATTTGGATGGCTAGGAGGAGGAGCGGCTCGATGATCATGGATAGTCGACTGGTCGCACGCGTTTCTTTAAATGTTTTCCTTAATGATTTAGCATGTAGTGGGACTTGGGTCCCTAGGAAAAAGTACTCAAACTATTTTATGTTCTCGCATCGTTTTCCTTTGAATTGTTTTAAGAAAGTACTGATCAGTCATTTACCTGTTTTATTTAATTGAAATCATGGTTTTGTTTTAAAAGTGTTTATTGCAAAGTTTTAAACTTCCGACTCTGAATGATGTTTATATTCTTATTCATGCATGCTAAGTATGGACCTTAGGTTAGAGACCGTTTCTTGGGTGGTCCATAGCTTGGTATCGAGCCCAGAGTTATAGGTTTCGTAGGACCGACGACTGCAGCTTGTAGGTTGTTTTCCATGATCATCGGGCGCTCGCCTTGACCATCATGTATGTCCGTAAGTTTAAAGTTAAGGGTTAAGAAATTACAATACCGGTTGCACCTTGCATGTACATGACTTGTTGTTGTAGAGCAGGAAAGACAGGTTCTGACCCATTGTTGGTTTGGCTGTAGATTTTCGGTATGCCAGTCACTCGTAGAGGGCAGGGAGGCTCGAGGCCGACCACCTGTGGCATTCGTGACGATTCTCGACACGGGGACCTCGTCCCAAGCCGATGCCGAGGTTAGGCCACCATCAGCCCTTCAACCGTGTTGCCGGAGAGGGTGTAGGGGCAAGCGAGTCTCGAGAGGCTGCACCGGGAGCTGCTTTTGTGGAGTCTATGAGGGCTCTTGTGGTTGGGTTGCTAGCCGACCAAAGGGCCGAGCAGAGAGCTGAAACGCAAGCTTTGCTAGCCGCGCAAAGGGAGGAGTCCCGCGTTCAGATACGGCAGCTGACCGAGTTGGTTCAGCAGAGGACTGCAGTGCCACCAGCACCGCCAGCTCCACAGGAGCCAGTTGTGAATGAGGCCGTCCTGGCAGAAGGTGTTGAGGATCTAGGCAAGTGGCTGAGGGATTTTGTGAAATGGAAGCCGGAGAAGTTTAGCGCCCCTGGGGAACCATTGGTAGCCGCCACGTGGATTGCCTGAGTTAGAATATACGTTTATGGTAATGGAGTGTCTCGAGGTGCAATGAGCTCGATGTGCAAACTCACGATTAGCCGGGCATACTAAGTGGTGGTGGGATTCCACCTTAAGTGAGACCCGCCGGATCTCCACCGCCACCGGGAGTTCTTCAAGGTGAGTTCAAGGCAAAATTTATCGTGAAGAAGCCCAAGAGAAGATGATTGAGCTGTTTTCAAACCTTAGCGTGGGTCCGACTCGATCGAGGTGTACGAGAAGAAGTTCTCGAGTATGGATACTTGGCGCCACGCTTGATTTCTACCGAATCGAAAATCGGGAAGTTTATTGGAGTTTGAGACAGGAGTGTGTAACGACCTGTGTTTTCATCCCGGCCTTCCGTGTATGCCCTAGGGGTATTTTAGTAATTTGGTCGGGCCGTCGGGACTGTTTATGTCTTTTTCCAGCTTGCTAAATATATTGGATGGATTTATGTAGGTTTTTGGAAGGATTTGTGGTTTGGTTTGAGCAAGGTTTGGTGCAAAAGTAAAAATAAAGGAAATTGTGCCGCACTGGGTTTGAACCCGGTCTCCGGGAAGCTTGTGGGGATGTGTACCAATTGAGCCATTAGGTGCTCTTGTTGCTCTCCCTGCATCATTTTATGGTTAGCCTTGCATTTTGGGAGTTTTGGAGCATTTGGTTAAATGAAATAGAAATTAGGTTTGTCTCATCTTCTTCTCCAAAGTGTGTGGCCGCCAAGCTTTTCTCTCCATTGCCTTGCCGAGTTCTTCATCCTTGCAGCTCTCCTTGGTTCAATCATCATTCTGGTAAGTCTTCATCCTCTTCATCTTCTCGATTGGGTGTTCTTGTTGGCCGAAGGTAAGGAGAAGAGCTTGTGTGTGTGTGTGTTTGTTGCAGTCGCCCAAAGATGCCCAGATCCGCCCAAAGAAGAAGCCCGGCCGCCCAGATCGCTAGCAAAGAAGCCCAGCTGCCCAGATATCGCAGAAGAGCATCAAAGCCGCCTGCATCGCCACGCCGCCGCAGATCGCGGCCGCGCGACTTGCCGAGCAGCCGCGCGCGCGCGCGCTCGCGCGCGCGCGCCGCGCCGCTCGCCGCCTGCGCGCGTCGCGCGCATCGCCGCCGCTGCCTCGCGCCGCCGCGCTGCCCCGTCCGCTTGCTCGCTGCCGCGCGCGCGCTGCGCCAAGGCCGGCCGTGTCGCGCTCGCAAGCTCTGCCGCCGCCTCGCCGCCCGTCGCGCGCCGGGGCAGCGGTCCTCGCCGCCATCGCTTCGCCTTCTGCGCCGTCGGCGCCAAAGCAGCAGCGCCGCTGTTTCGCTCGCCCGTCGCGTGTCGCCCGAGCGCGCGTGAGTTGCTCGAGCCGAGCCTTGTTTATTTTATTATATTTAGGCTTATGGATTATGATTATCATTGTTTTGTTAGGTTCTCGGTAGCTAGCTCGGGGTTCGTTCGCGCCTTAGGTTTTGTGTGTAGTTGCCCGGCTGTAAGGATTTCTTACCGGAGTTGTGTGGACCCTGCGATGTTCTATGTGATTGTTGTTTGTATGTTTGTTTGTGATTATCGCATGTATAGTTTAGGTGCTCGCTCAATTTCGACTATCATGACTTCGTATGTTGTTCTCTCATGTTAGTCCATGCTAGGTTGTTCCGCTCGCATGCTCATATCTCTGTTCTTGCTTCAGTAGTACCATGCTAGGTTCCTTGTATCTCGTTGAGCACGTATTGACCGCATTGATTGAATTGTTATTATTGCTATGGTTTAGAGTTCGTAGGTAGCATCATCCGTGCCGGATGCATAACGTAACTTGCATCCCCGACAGGACGCACGAGATGGTACTCGTCTCCCGATCCCGTTAGGGTTTAGCTAACCCTAACTACCGCCCCGCAATCTTGGGTGAGGGTGGTAGATCGTTAAATGCCCCAACGGTCGGGATGATGACTTGGCATTGCCTCATCCCGGCAGATCGACACGCCCTCGCCGCGTGTTCGGCCGTAGCCCTTGATTGCCACCGATAGGGCAAGGACGGCTTCGGTGTAAGCCTACCACGACCGATTCCTTAGCCTCAAGTGCGGTGGTTCAGCCGACATAGTTCACGTGTCAAGGTCTCACACCCTATGTCGGTGACACCGATCCGTAGATTTAGTTAGGCGTGGTGGATCGGACATGGGCAGCTTGCCACTAGACCCGGCACCCCATATAGTTCGTAGTAGCACGCAAAGGCGCGCTTACGCTCATTACAACGCCACCGAGAGCTCCTCGGGATCTTGAGCTAGTGCACCTTTCGTGATCGATGAGAGAGACAGGATGAGGCCGGGACTCGTTTTCGTATAGGGCGTATTGTGTGGTGGATTTATTTCCGGACTAAGACCCCGAGTTGGCATCCGAGGTCCAAGTGTGGACTTAAGCTATGTGCTCTATTACGTGTTTATACTCATAGCTTGCATACATTCTTCTAGATGATCATGTATATCGTATTGTACCCGGTTGGGGATTCTTCTTGAGTAATTCGTTACTCACCCTTATTCCGTGGTTTTCCACAGTAACCAAGGCGCGAGACAGATGGTCAAGGAGGAGCCGTGATCATGGAATCCTCGCTGTCATATCCGACCATTTTATTATATCTTGACTCTTGACTTTTGTTATTTCCCCGAATGCATGTAGACGGGCACGAAGCCCTAGGATGTTTTCTTACGTTTTATGGATTCCAAAGATATTTGTACTTGTGGAATGTTTAAATGGTTTAAATAAATCTCGATCGAGTATGCTTTTAGAAATGTATGTTTTGATTGTTGAATGTTTCTGTTTTTACTTGGGATCCGAAACTTATTTTTCATAATGTCTTTTATTTTGAATACATGCATTGGGGTAAAGGCCCATTTAGAGCCCCTTTTGGGTCGGGTCTTTACACTTACACAGAGTGTGCTACAGCCATGAGAGATTTGGAGATGGCAGGTCTTCAGCTATCAGAGAGCGGAGACCCAGGCGCAGTTTGTAGCGCAAAGTGAGGAGTCCTGGGCACAGATAGCCTAGCTGGCAGAGTTTGTTTCAGCATTTTTCCCCCCAGTAGCTCTTTTAGCCCCAGAGGTTCCCGAGAAGGCATGATCAGCAGGTTTATGCAGTCGAGTTTGTTGGCGTTGATGAAGCCGCCCAGTTTGGCAAGTGGATGCATGTAGAGCTCGTTGTTTGAGAAAGTCCTACTGCTAGTAGTAAAGCAGTTGGCCAGGTTTGAGTTTAGCATCCGTGTGTTGGGATGCCCTGCTGTTCAGAGGCCGAGATGTGTCGTTCTGTGGCCGCTTTGGTACAAAGAGCTTGATGGTGGTAGTCCCTTGAGAGAGGTGGACTAGCTGAGTCTCCACCAGTCGCCCGATTGATTGGCAAGTTGCCGTGTTAGTGGCTTGAGGCAGATGTAGAGACATATTTGCCCCCTTGCAAGCCTACTGTCATTGTGCAGCCAGTTCTTTTAGTGCCCTCGTAGCTAGGGTGCAGTTCAGAGTTTGTTGCCAGGGTTTTATCCATTTGTGGATTTCAGCGGGCTAGTAGAGTGGAGCACTCTTTCGATTGGATGTTCCCAGTGTGGAACTAGTTGTTGCCACCCGAGGAGTTGGCCTGAGCTTCTGTTGAGCATCGAGTGAGATGCAAGAGTTGGCCTGAGCTTTGTTGAGCATCGAGTGAGATGCAGGAGTTAGCCTGAGCTTTTGTTGAGCATCGAGTGGGATGCAGGAGTAGGCTTTGGCATGTTTGATAGTCGAGATGCTAGAGATTAGGCTGCTCGAGTTCTTGGACTCTTGTGTTGAGTGCCATTGCCCCGTCACTTGGAGTGTGACCTTTCCTCAGAGGGGCATAAAGCTCGTTGTAGGCTGATTTGTGTTGTAAAGGATGTTGTGCCTGTTGGCACCAGGCTTTGAGAGGAGGCCTAGATTGAGGCCAGTGGGCTAGTTGTGCAGTGTGGTTCCATGGCCGCCCCAGTATAGCATCCCCGCTAGTCTTGTACCCATTTCCTGAGGTTGCACCTGTTTGGTTGCATAAGAGATCTAGCTCGGTGGTAGTCAGAGGACTACAAGTATGAGGTTTTCGAGGGAAAGGAGGAGCTTTCCTTGGTCACCGAGAGTTGGGTGCAAAGGATGTTGTAGGTTGTTAAGAGCTAGCGCGTTCGAGTTCTCGCTTTGTGTTGTGAGCTCCTGTGAGCCGGTTTGATGGTAGCATGATTCGGCTACCCTTTAGTTACCCTAGTATGGGTAGTGTTGGCATCGAGGATGCTTGATGAATCCAGTGTTAGAGCCATGAGTTGGATGGCTGATCGGAGCGCGTTTCGTGAGCACATTGGCTTGAGGTTTGATTGCTTGGTATGGATTTGCTCTTGTAGAGTAAGTTGGCCAATGTAGCTTTTCGTGGTGAGTTGGCCCCGAGAGGGTTTGGACTCTTGTTGCTCCCTGGTTAGTAGTGGCTCTGTTTGGAGGCAAAAGTTGCCCTGTGGTAGAGCCCCTGATGGCATGGGATCTAGTTGGAGCTGTACACGCCGGTGTACTTTTGTGTAGCTCGTTTCGTGGTTTATGTTTGGAGAACCACGAAGGGTTCATGTTGAGGAGCCAGTGCTCAGTCTTTGGGTTGTCAAGGCTTTGGTTCTTGGCAAGTGCCCCAGCTTTGGTTGTAAGGATGCCGTGCTCATTGTCAGGTTGTTGTTTAAGCAAGTTTTGCTTGTTGGTCCTTAGCCCTGGCCGAGTTTAGTTGGATCTCGATCAAGAGCGGTGGTAGTAGTAGCGCGTAGTTTTCGATTGTTATGGTTGAGAGAGCTGTTCGGATCCTTGCCTTGGGCAGAAGGTTTATGGAGGCTAGTTGGTTCTTGGTGTTGACCAAGTTTTGGTTCTCTTGATGTTTCAAGAGCTAGCTCTCGGCTCGAGCGAGGGCGTTGCCTTGAGGATCTGCTCCTAGTCGTTGTTTTGGGAGTTGACCCCTCCCTCGGCAGTTGAGTAAGTTCTGCTAGTTCTGGTTGGTGGTCCAATCGGATGAAGTTTCCCCTTGGGTGTTGCTTCCAAGAGAGTTGGTTGTTGTTGCCCTTGGGTTTGAGCTAGTCAGCGAGCGTGTGTGTAGTTCGCTGCCCTTCAGAGTTTGCTTGCTGGAAAATCGTTCCCGTTGAGGAGTCAGCGTAGCTTCTGAGCTGTGTAGTTGATCAGAGTAGCGCAGTGGTTAGCCCAGCGAGAGGGTCCCTGCATGGTGTTGTTAGCAAGCGAAGTTGTTTGTCCCCGCAAGAGCGGTGGCCAGCCAGTTTAAGAGTTGAGTTTTTGCTGGTAAGTTGTTGGTTCTTTGGGGTTTGAGGAACCCCTAGTTTCTATGGTGGTTGAGTTGCACCATGGATGCCTGCCTCGAGTGTTATCTTTGGAGATAGCCTCGTCGGTCCGTTTTCCTTGCGATGTTCTGTGTGTGGAGTTTCTAGTCGCAAGATGAGTTAGTCCTTGGCTAAAAGGAGGAAGTCCTTTGAGTAGCCAGTTGGACTTAAGAGTTGAGTGGTAGCTTGGAGGCGAGCATTGCTCGCGATGAGCTTGAGTTGAGTTCTGCTGAGCAAGTCCTTCTCGGTCTTTGCTTCTTGTTGTTGTGCTTTCGCAGTTGGCGTTAGCTGAGCCTCAGTTGAGAGAGTTGGCACAGAGGTGCCGTGGCATTGGATGGTTAGCCTTTGGGCCGTTTCTCCTCAAAGCCGTTGTGTTCTTTGGTAGCCCCGTGAGGGTTTGGTCCTTCTTCGCGAGATTTCCATGAGAGGAGCGTTGGTTGTTTCCTTGCCTGGCAAAGTTCTCTTTGGCCACTTGCTAGTAGATTTTCATGGAAAAGTTTGTGTTCGGCCGTTGAGAGGCTCCAGTTTGTTGGTTAGGCCGAGTGGAGCCTGTGCCTAGTTTTGGCCATTTAGGGTTGGCCGTAGCTGAAGTTCCGCATTTTAGATTCAAAACAACTTCTCCAACAAAATTCTATCAACAATTGCCAGGCAAGTTGACAAGATAGAGGGGAAGATGCAAAAGGAATCAAAAACTGATTCCAAACCCATCAAAGCCGGCTCCCCATTAGGAGCAAGACATTCATCAGGAACAAAACCCTTGTTCCAACCATCGATTCTCGATCAGGAGATCACTCGATGATAACACGGACACTCTCAATAGCATTCAAAAGATGCTGAAGAAGTTGACTCTCGGAGAAGCTTCTCCTTCAACAAGCCAAGGGATCAATGTCATATTTGAACCCTCGGATTATGACATCAAAGAATTCAGAAGACAATATCTGAATAAAAAAGATTCAGCAAAGCCCAGCACTTCAAGAGCTATTTCCGCCATCTCGGAAAAGGATCCTCGTCTGTTTTATAGCGCACTCATCCTTCCCTGACATAGCCTATGAAGAGAAGGGCATGATGACCGCCACTTCATTCAAATGGTTCGGACATCTATGAATGGAATCTAGATGGCCTATCCGACCATCTAATTCTCGAATTTAGCCAACACAATGATGATGGCCGCAACGCCTATAAAGCCAAAGGCAAAACCGATCGGCAAAATTGAGATCCTTGTCAGTGGTTTTACCGGTACGGTCAAAGATTGGTGGTTCAACTACATGACTCCGGAAAAGAGACATGCCATCCTTATTCATGTCACCCAAACTACCAGAGAAGTTCCTCCAAACATTGATGGTACGCCATCAGAACCGGAAGTCTTCGAAAAGCAAGATGCCGTATACACTCTAGTGTATACCATGTCAAAGTTTTTCATTGGCAACCCTAATACGTTTGAGGAACGGGCTGGCACTATCTTACTCAAGATGAAATGCAAAACTCTAGGAGAGTTTCGTTGGTACAAAGATATGTTCCTCACTAAGGTGATGCAACGATCAGACTCAAACTCTGATATTTGGAAACAAAAATTCGTAGAAGGCTTGCCTAATCACTTTGCACAACGCGTGACCAAAGCCCTCGCCGATCTATGGGATGGTCATACTATTGATTGGAAGAATCTAACGTATGGCGATATCAGTTCCATAATCATCAAAGAAGGTCTCACTCTCTGCGATGAACACAAGCTCCGACGCAAGATTGACAACCCAAAAATTGGGAAAGCAATCCTTGGCGAGTTCTGCTACCAGTATGGTGTCCAAAATGAACTACCATCATCTACGACAAAAAGGAAAGGTCATAAGGAACCCTTCCAATATGCCAAATACAAAGGAGAGCGAATCTTCAACGACAACCGTCGTAAAGATTCTTATCAAAAACCCAGATATCAAAAACGATATCAGGGTACACAACGCCATCAAAGTACAAAGAAGTATACTCCCCGCAAAGAAAAGCAAGTATGCTACAAATGCAAACGTCCAGGACACTATGCGAATAGATGCACAGTGGCTGCTAAGATTAATGAGCTTGAAATTGATGAGGAGATCAGAAACAAAATACTAAGCATGGTTCTTTCTGACTCTGATTCTGAAGTACAAGCGAATACGAGCAGGAGATTGGACATATCCTCGATGATCATGAGGATACAGATACCTCCTCCTCCTCAAGCGAACATGATTCCATCAACCACGTTGGCATACGTGCATGCGGTGGTTGCATCAATGTCTTAACAATGGATCAGCGCGCTCTATTGGACATAGCCGCTAGAGTAAATGATCCAGAATTACAAAAGAAGATCATTTTCGATCTCAAGGTATCTCTTGAATCAACTTCAACGGTCGAACAAGAGAAACCAAAAAAGACAGATGAATCGGAACCATATGTTATAACAGAAGTTATGAAACGATTCCCTGTCACAAGCAAAGCAATCTCGACTAAGGAACTTCAAGCCGAGATCAAGAACCTAAAGCAGGAGGTTCACCAACTCAAAATCGACATGGTCAATCATGTGTCGAAACTCTGGGTCGAAGTTGCGACTCTCAAGAGTGCCTCACTCATAATTGCTGATCAAGAGGACGATATCCCTGACGAACAGCAATCCTTCATTGGCGAAATCACCAAAATACCATATCAAAAGTGGCATACTCTTATTACTTTAAGAGTAGGGGATTTCGAAGAGCAATTAGTTGCCCTGCTCGATTTAGGAGCAGATCAAAACTGCATTCGCGAAGGCAAGATACCCTCGATTTATTTCGAGAAAACACTGATCACGCTTACAGAAGCCAACCAAAAGCGCCTCAGTGTCCGGTACAAGCTTTCAAATGCACACATATGCAAGGACGGTATTTGCCTCGTCAATACCTTCATTCTCGTCAAGGACCTCAATGTGGAAATCATATTAGGTACTCCATTCTTGACTCAATTGTACCCATTTCAAATAACTGAAAGAGGTTTAGAATCTACTGCTCTAGAGTCTAAACTCATTTTTGAATTCATCCAACCCGTGAAAACTCACGTAGTTGACATGATTCAAACAAAAAATCACCAAATCGATTTTCTAAAGGATGAAATATCTTACAAGAAAATTGAGAAACAATTAGTTAATCCAAGGATAACCCTCCGGATTAACCAATTCCAAAAGAAGCTTGAACAGGATCTCTGTTCCGACTTCCCTAATGCATTCTGGGAAAGAAAACGACATGTCGTCTCCCTTCCTTATGTCAAGGACTTTTCGGAAGAAGCTATTCCGACCAAGTCAAGGCCAATTCAAATGAATGCTAACCTTCTTGCGATATGCAAGAAAGAAATTGATTCCTTGTTGCAGAAAAGGTTAATCCGACCATCGAAAAGCCCATGGTCTTGCGCAGCCTTCTATGTCAACAACCAAGCCGAGAAGGAACGCGCGTCCCCCGGGTAATCAACTATAAACCCTTAAACAAGGTTTTGGAATGGATAAGATATCCCTTTCCCAACAAAAACGACTTAATCAAGCGCATTTCTAGCGCTAAAGTCTTTTCAAAATTCGATCTAAAATCGGGATTTTGGCAGATTCAGATTGCCGAAAAAGATCGATACAAAACCTCATTCAATGTCCCGTTTGGACAGTACGAGTGGAACGTTATGCCTTTCGGATTAAAAAACGCTCCATCCGAATTCCAAAAAATCATGAATGATATTTTCAATGGTTTTGAAGAATTTTCAATTGTTTACATTGACGACGTTTTGATTTTCTCCCAAAACATTGATCAACATTTTAAACATTTACAAACGTTTTACAATGTTGTGAAAAGAAATGGCCTTGTTCTCTCGGCCCAGAAAATCAAACTTTTTCAAACCCAAATCCGTTTTCTTGGATTTGAAATCAATTTGGGCCTTATAAAACCCATCCACAGGTCCATTGAATTCGCTTCAAAATTCCCGGACCAAATTACAGATAAAACCCAATTACAGCGTTTTTTGGGCTGTTTAAATTATGTGGCCGAATTTCTACAGGATATTAGGCCCATTTGCAAGCCTCTTTTTGAGCGCCTAAAAAAGAATCCTAATCCTTGGACCGACAAGCACCTTCGCTTTGACCCAAAAATCAAGGCTTTAGTCATTTCAATTCCCTGCTTGAGTTTGCTTAATAATGAAGCAAATCTCATAGTGGAGATCGACGATCCGATATCGGATCATCGTGGAATCCTCAAACAGACGTGGATAAGAAGGAATCCATAGTGCGATTCCACTCAAGGCCTCGGAACAACGCGCAGTAAAAATTACTCCACGCTTAAAAAGAAATCCTTGCGATAGTACTCGCGGCGCATAAAAATTCCAAGGCGAACTCATCAACAAACGTTTCCTCATCAAAACAGACTCCAGAGCATCTAAATTCATTTTAGAAAAAGATGTAAAAAATCTGGTTTCAAAACAAATTTTTGCCCGTTGGCAAGCAATTTTATCATGCTTTAACTTTGAGATTTTGCCTATAAAAGGGACTGAAAACGCCCTCGCAGATTATCTCTCAAGAGAGTTTCTCTCTCAAACAACTCTCTCTCTCTCTCTCTCTCCCAATGGAAAGACGAGCGAAAGGTAGAGGTCGAGGAGCCTCCTCCTCATCTTCAAGGCAGCCTTCTGCTGCTTCTTCAAAAAAGTCCACAGGAGCCTTGATGTCTCCTGATTCATATGCCGATGACTCTGATTACACCATCGTAACCAGAGGCAAAGGAAAGTCCAAAACTGGGTCATCAACTCAGATTCCTTCGCAGACACCCGTGCACCGACTCAAAATACGCCGCCAACAACGTTCGCACATGTACCGTTGTTCCCGACCGATTCATTCTCGACCGAATTAAAGGGTCACTTCAAAAAACCTTCTCCTACAGGAGAAATAATCATAGAACCCGAATTTGACGATCCGACTCCTTCGAAGATCGCCGAAGCCGTGTTCCCTTCTGGCTTTTTCTTTATGCCGAACTTTCACCAAAAAACCCGTCGGTTTTATGAATTCATTTTAGTAGACACAAAGTCTGTTGAAATCATTCATAACCCCGATCCAAAAGATCCCCAACGGATCGCCTACTCAAAACTCAAAATCTTCAAAGTTCTCAACCCAACAGCATGGAACCAAGGTCTCCATACTGAAAAATCATTCACGAGGAACTTCCATCCTCAGACTTACTCATACCGCGACTACGTTCGTGCCTGGTATAACGTACTGTTCTACCAAAATTTTAAGCACTCGTGGTTCATCCATTTTTGCCCTAACGCACGTAAGGTTCATTTCCTATGTGGTTCAGAATTGGTGGACAATATTTGGTCTTACTACCAATATTTTCCCCGTCCCCATTCAAGAATCATTTTACTATTTTTCGAAGAACATCTTCAAAAATAGTTTCCCTATTTCAATGACATTCGCCATGTACTTCCAAATTCCATACATTCTTTCCTGGAATTTCGAAATACGGGCTTCAACTCTCACCAAAAGCTTGGTGAAAATCATTTCGATCAAATGGTGGGATAAGTTTGCAACTTCCCACTCCGATCTCAAATTTGTGAAATCTTGGTTCGCAAAGAACGGTCATCTTCAAGATCTTTCTTCAAGACGGAACCAAGAATTCCTCAACAAAAAAGCGCAGCTTGTCGCTGCCCTTGCTCAAACTTCCTCCGAATCTGATTTGCAGAAACGATGGAGCGAGCTAGCTTCATTGGCCGACGATTCGGTCTCCTCGAAACATTCTGAAGTCTAAGAAACCGACTCAGAAGATCCGGAGATTGAATTTGTTTACGATTTGAGCGAACCGTAATGGTTCCCTTCTACATTATACAAACGACCGAAATTGTCGTTAAACTACTAACCGACCGCGAAGTCGTTAAACTATGACACGACCGCGAAGTCGTTAAACTAAGACATTTCATGGAGCGTAATTCTCATTAAACTATCATTAGACCGTAACGTCAATAAACTATCAAAGACTGCAATTGTCATTAAAATACGATGATTCAATTATAATAAAAATCAAACCGGACCACAATAGGTCCATAAAAAAGAACCGTTCGCGGTTCACAAAAAAAAAAAAAAAAATATATATATATATATACATGTTCCTTTACTGTTTTTGTACATTCCTGTAAATAAAAGAGAAAAAAGCCATTCAAGACGAGGAGCAAATTTGCAGAGTTCAGCACACCCGGAGCCTAACCTGGCTCGGAAAATACTTGTATTTTCACACACCCGAGGATTAGTTTTTTTTCACGCAACAACTCAAGACTACAGAGTCCGGCATGCGAAGTACGTGCGGTTGTAAGTCGCAAGTAAAAGCGAGGAAGCCGCGAAGAGCGAGAATCCGCCCATTGGTCGCGCAGGAGAGAGGATACGGTTGCAGTGTATGTAGAAAATTTAAACTGTTCTAAGTCTACTTCAGATGTGCATCCGAAGTGGAAGGGGGTAGGTTGGATAATGCAGATGGAAAGATTCGCCCTGTCGGCTGGTCATCTCAATGATTTACAGCTGTCAACTTTTTATTTTTGGAATTTTGTAATAATTAGATTCCTCTACTATTCACTTTTACTATTTCTGTCGTTTTGTAATAATTTTTACTATTTACTTTTTACTATTTGCTTTTTAATTTTGTCAGTTTGTAATTATTTGTTCAGTTTGTCAAAAGTGGTTGAGTGCAAGGGTCTTGTCTTGCCTCCCGCTTTCTATCTTTTAATCTTCCGCATTTAATTTTTGAACCAAGTCCGCAGCCTATAAAAGGCTTGCAAGTTTGTATTTTAGATTCAAGTTTTCATTCGAAGTTTAGCAACTTCTACCTCTAAGCATCAGTACTCCAACTAGTTGTAAAGATCCCCCTTGATTGGTATCAGAGCCTTTACACGAGTACTAGCTTAGAATCAAAGTTTTCTCATGACCCTTGTAACCTTTTATTCATAAATAAAAGAAAGGAAAGATTGTTATCTTTCTTGTTTCTCCATTTCTCTATTCTGCTCTTATCATTTACCATTTCCATTTCACGAGAAACCCTTTGATTGCCAGCCTGGTGTCTCCCCCCCGGTAGTAAGTCGCAGCGACGTAGTAATTCCTTTTGGCGAGCAGCTGGAATAGGATATAGTGATTTCTATTTGGTAATTTAAGAAATTTTTATTGAAAGAAGAGAACCCTGGAAGACTATAATCATGTCCGGACTTCTATCTAGGATTAAGAAGTTCAAGGGAAAAGAGAAAGCAGATTCAAATGAAGAAGGTTCCAAAACCTCATCTTCCTCTTTCAAAGAAGGTGATGACCTTCACCTATCAAGCTTGAATCAAAATGAACTTCAAATAGCCAAGGTTGAAGAAGCTCTTCAAAATTGGTCGATTCCAAAAATTGATTCAAAAATGGTTTACAAAAACCCACATTCGCTGTTCTTCCAGAAGAACTGCATCAAGCTTTCTGAGCACGTCGTACCTATCGATCAAGATAGTACAATGCTCAACCTCTTCTCAAGGGACATGATTCTTCGACATCGCGAAGAGTTCAAGTTCATTCATATTGGTATGGTCCAAGTGGCCATCAAACCATTGTTCAGACTCGGTCTGGACATCCCATCCTTGTCTTCTCCGACAAGAGACACAACACCTACACCAACTCCCTCCTCGGGATGGTTGAATCCAATCTGGAAAATGGTCCGATCTTCTTCAACTGTTTTCCAAACCTGACTCTCTCATTACCAGACCCCAACATCCTGTCTGCTCTAATGTTAGATGTCAATACAAAGAATCTCAATATCCAAGCTGAAACTCACTCAGCAGTGGTGATTTTCCGCATCTGCTAAAAGCTTATGCATACAAACGTTGCTCCTGGAGCCCTCCGAAAATCGGTAAGCAGATCCACCATGCTCATCGAAGCCAATATGGGGCGAGCAACCATCAACGTCCCCAAGACACTTACTTGGGATCAAATCACTAGGAATTCCTCCTGGGATTTGAAGCAAGTCTGCCCTCCTGTCATCAGAGAGCCGACTCCAACTCAAATTATTGAACACGACGACGGAAGAGTCGAAGTGAAGTTCGAGGATGCCCCACAAGCCTTCCCAAAGACAAAAGAGTTCTTGAGATCCAGGCCTAGCACCTCCGAAGCACATAGGCCCCCAGTTTCAATAGCGAGATCTGAATCCTTCAGAGTCCAGTCGGTTGACTACGACCGTGCCTATGCTACGATTCATTATGCTGGTCAGGCCACTTCTCCAACTCATTCAGACATGGAGAATCAGTCTGTGGCAGACAGCCAGATCAACGTCATCCTCTCCTTCTCTATAAACAAAGAACTCCTAAAGAGAGATTTCCTCTCAAGGGAAAACAAAGAGAAGAGAGAAAAGTTCTTCAAAGACTACTCCGAAGAAGAGCGGGGTAACCTACGCTCTGAGTGGTATTCATACATAGAGAACGTCCAACAAGATATTCCATTCTTTACTTGGATGGAGGTTGGAATTAATGTTCTCAGTGGATCAGATTGGAAGACCACTAAACGTCGTACAATCCACAGTACTCATCCACCACTTGAAGAAGTGGAAATGAGAGACGATCTATGGAGACAAGGTTATTGCTTCTCCTTTCAAGACAATAACAAGAGACGAGAAGGAGCCACCTTCTCTAAGAGATATCAAGAATATCCAACATCAAAACAACTTCTCCAACAAAATTCTATCAACAATTGCCAGGCAAGTTGACAAGATAGAGGGGAAGATGCAAAAGGAATCAAAAACTGATTCCAAACCCATCAAAGCCGGCTCCCCATTAGGAGCAAGACATTCATCAGGAATAAAACCCTTGTTCCAACCATCAGTTCTCAGTCCGGAAATCACTCTCGATGATAACACGGACACTCTCAATAGCATTCAAAAGATGCTGAAGAAGTTGACTCTCGGAGAAGCTTCTTCTTCAACAAGCCAAGGGATCAATGTCATATTTGAACCCTCGGATTATGACATCAAAGAATTCAGAAGACAATATCTGAATAAAAAAGATTCAGCAAAGCCCAGCACTTCAAGAGCTATTTCCGCCATCTCGGAAAAGGATCCTCGTCTGTTTTATAGCAGACCATCCTTCCCTGACATAGCCTATGAAGAGAAGGGCATGATGACCGCCAGTTCATTCAGTGGTTCGGACATCTATGAATGGAATCTAGATGTCCTATCCGACCATCTAATTCTGAATTTAGCCAACACAATGATGATGGCCGCAAACGCCTATAAAGCCAAAGGCAAAACCGATCGGCAAATCGCTGAGATCCTTGTCAGTGGTTTTACCGGTACGGTCAAAGATTGGTGGTTCAACTACATGACTCCGGAAAAGAGACATGCCATCCTTATTCATGTCACCCAAACCACCAGAGAAGTTCCTCCACAAATTGATGGTACGCCGTCGTAACGGAAGTCTTTGAAAAGCAAGATGCCGATACACTCTAGTGTATACCATGTCAAAGTTTTTCATTGGCGACCCTAATACGCTTGAGAACGGTGGCACTATCTTACTCAAGATGAAATGCAAAACTCTAGGAGAGTTTCGTTGGTACAAAGATATGTTCCTCACTAAGGTGATGCAACGATCAGACTCAAACTCTGATATTTGGAAACAAAAATTCGTAGAAGGCTTGCCTAATCACTTCGCACAACGCGTGACCAAAGCCCTCGCCGATCTATGGGATGGTCATACTATTGATTGGAAGAATCTAACGTATGGCGATATCGGTTCCATAATCATCAAAGAAGGTCTCACTCTCGCGATGAACACAAGCTCTCGACGCAAGATTGACAACCCAAAAATTGGGAAAGCAATCCTTGGCGAGTTCTCGCTACAAGATGGTGTCCAAAATGAACTACCATCATCCACGACAAAAGGAAGGGTCATAAGGAACCCTTCCAATATGCCAAATACAAAGAAAGCGAATCTTCAACGACACAACCGTCGAAAGATTCTTATCAAAAACCAGATATCAAAAACGATATCGAGTATTAACGCCATCAAAGTACAAAGAAGTATACTCCCCGCAAGCGAAAGCAAGTATGCTACAAATGCAAACGTCCAGGACACTATGCGAATAGATGCACAGTGGCTGCTAAGATCAATGAGCTTGACATTGATGAGGAGATCAGAAACAAAATACTAAGCATGGTTCTTTCTGACTCTGATTCTGAAAGTACAAGCGAATACGAGCAGGAGATTGGACATATCCTCGATGATCATGAGGATACAGATACCTCATCCTCCTCCTCAAGCGAACACGATTCCATCAACCACGTTGGCATACGTGCATGCGGTGGTTGCATCAATGTTTTAACAATGGATCAGCGCGCTCTATTCGACATAGCCGCCAGAATAAATGATCGAGAATTACAAAAGAAGATCATTTCCGATCTCAAGGTATCTCTTGAATCAACTTCAACGGTCGAACAAGAGAAACCAAAAAAGACAGATGAATCGGAACCATATGTTATAACAGAAGTTATGAAACGATTCCCTGTCACAAGCAAAGCAATCTCGACTAAGGAACTTCAAGCCGAGATCAAGAACCTCAAGCAAGAGGTTCACCAACTCAAAATCGACATGGTCAATCATGTGTCGAAACTCTGGGTCGAAGTTGCGACTCTCAAGAGTGCCCCACTCATAATTGCGATCAAGAGGACGATATCTCGATTTAACAACAATCCTTCATTGGCGAAATCACCAAAATACCAAATCGTAGTGGCATACTCTTATTACTTTAAGAGTAGGGATTTCAAGAGCAATTAGTTGCCCTGCCGATTCAGAGCGGATCGTAATCGCATTCGTGAAGGCAAGATACCCTCGATTTATTTCGAGAAAACATCGATCACGCCACAGAGCCAACCAAAAGCGCCTCGATTAATCGGTACAAAGCTTTCAAATGCACACATATGCAAGGACGGTATTTGCCTCGTCAATACCTTCATTCTCGTCAAGGACCTCAATGTGGAAATCATATTAGGTACTCCATTCTTGACTCAATTGTACCCATTTCAAATAACTGAAAGAGGTTTAGAATCTACTGCGCTAGAATCTAAACTCATTTTTGAATTCATCCAACCCGTGAAAACTCACGTAGTTGACATGATTCAAACAAAAAATCACCAAATCGATTTTCTAAAGGATGAAATATCTTACAAGAAAATTGAGGAACAATTAGTTAATCCAAGGATAACCCTCCGGATTAACCAATTCCAAAGAAGCTTGAACAGATCTTCTGTTCCGACTTCCCTAATGCATTCGGGAAAGAAAACGACATGTCGTCTCCTCCTTCCTTATGCCAAGGACTTTTGGAAGAAGCTATTCCGACCAAGTAAAGGCCAATTCAAATGAATGCTAACCTTCTTGCGATATGCAAGAAAGAAATTGATTCCTTGTTGCAGAAAAGGTTAATCCGACCATCGAAAAGCCCATGGTCTTGCGCAGCCATCTATGTCAACAACCAAGCCGAGAAGGAACGCGGCGTCCCCCGGCTGGTAATCAACTATAAACCCTTAAACAAGGTTTTGGAATGGATAAGATATCCCATTTCAACAAAAACGACTTAATCAAGCGCATTTCTAGCGCTAAAGTCTTTTCAAATTCGATCTAAAATCGGGATTTTGGCAGATTCAGATTGTTTAAAAGATCGATACAAAATCGCATTCAATGTCCCGCTTGACAAGAGACGAGTGGAACGTTATGCCTTTCGGATTAAAAACGCTCCATCGAATTCCAAAAATCATGAATGATATTTTCAATGGTTTTCAAGAATTTTCAATTGTTTACATTGACGACGTTTTGATTTTCTCCCAAAACATTGATCAACATTTTAAACATTTACAAACGTTTTACAATGTTGTGAAAAGAAATGGCCTTGTTTTTCGCCCAAAGAAAATCAAACTTTTAAAACCCCAATCTGTTTTCTTGATTTGAAATCAATTTGGGCCTTATAAAGCCCATCCACAGTCCATTGAATTCGCTTCAAAATTTCGGATCAAATTACAGACAAAACCCAATTACAAATCGGTTTTTGGGTTGTTTAAATATGTGGCCGAATTTCTACAAGATATTAGGCCCATTTGCAAGCCTCTTTTTGAGCGCCTCAAAAGAATCCTAATCCTGGACGACAAGCACATCGCTGCAGTCCAAAATCAAGGCTTTAGTCATTTCAATTTCCTCGCTTGAGTTTGCTTAATAATGAAGCAAATCTCATAGTGGAGACCGACGCATCGATATCGATACGGTGGAATCCTCAACAGACGTGGATAAGAAGGAATCCATAGTGCGATTCCACTCTGGCGTCGAACAACGCGCAGAAAAATTACTCCACGGCTAAAAAGAGATCCTTGCGATAGTATGTGCGTAAAAAATTCCAGCGAACTCATCAACAAACGTTTCCTCATCAAAACAGACTCAGAGCATCTAAATTCATTTTAGAAAAGATGTAAAAATCTGGTTTCAAAACAAATTTTTGCCCTTTGGCAAGCAATTTTATCATGCTTTAACTTTGAGATTTTGCCTATAAAGGGATCGAAAACGCCCCGGCATATTATCTCTCAAGAGAGTTTCTCTCAAACAACTCTCTCTCTCTCTCTCTCTCAATGGAAAGACAGCGAAAGGTAGAGGTCGAGGAGCCTCCTCCTCATCTTCAAGCACCTCAGCTTGCACGCCAGCTTCTCTCGCTTCTTCAAAGAAGTTCACAGAGCCTTGATGTCTCTCGATTCATATGCCGATGACTCGACACACCATCGTAACGCAGGCAAAGGTAAAGCAAAGTCGGGTCATCGACTCAGATTTCGCCCCGCACATCTGCAACCGACTCAAAATACGTCGCCAACAACGTTTGTTACGGCCGTTGTTCCCGATCGATTCATTCCTCGACCGTATTAAAGGGTTACTTCAAAAAACCTTCTCTCTACAGAGAAATAATCATAGAACCGAGTTCGACGATCCGAATCTTCTTCAAGATCGCGAAGCCGCTCTTTCTTTCGGCTTTTTTTTATGCCGAACTTCATCAAAATTCGCCGTTTTATGAATTATTTTAGTAGACACAAAAGTCGTTGAAATCATTCATAACCCCGATCCAAAGATCCCTCAACGGATCGTCTACTCCAAACTCAAATTCTTCAAAGTCCTCAACCCAACAAAGATGGAACCAAGGTCTTCATATTGAAAAATATTCACGAGGAACTTCATCCTCGCACTTCATCATATCGCGACTGCGCGTGCTCGTTTAACGCATTATTCTACCAAATTTTAAGCACTGTGGTTCATCCATTTTTGCCGAACGAACGCACAAACGGTTCATTTTCTATGTGGTTCGTAAATTGGTGGACAATATTTGTCTTACTACCAATATTTTCTCGCCCTCATTCAAGAATCATTTTACTATTTTTCGAAGAACATCTTCAAAAATAGTTTCCCTATTTCAATGACATTCGCCATGTACTTCAAATTCCATACATCCTTTCTCGAATTTCGAAATAGCGGGTTCAACTCTCACCAAAGCTTGGTGAAAATCATTTCGATCAAATGGGGGATAAGTTTGCAACTTCACACCGATCTCAAGTTTGTGAAATCTTGGTTCGCAAAGAACGGTCATCTTCAGATCTTTCTTCAAGACGGAACCAAGAATTCCTCAAAAAAAAAAGCGCAGCTTGTCGTCGCCGCCGCTCAAACTTCCTCGAATCGATTTGCAGAACGGTGGAGCGAGCTAGCTTCATTAGCCGATGATTCGGTCTCTCAAAACATTTCGAAGTCGAAGAAACCGACTCGTAAGATCCGAAATTGAATTTGTCTATGACCTAAGTGAATCGTAATGGTTCCTTCTACATTACTCAAGAGACCGAAATTGTCGTTAAATTCATCGGCCGATCACGAAGTCGCTAAAACTATGACACGATCGCGAAGTCGTTAAATCCAAGACATTTCATGGAGCGTAATTCTCATTAAACTATCATTAATAAACGTCAATAAACTATCAAAGACGCAATCGTCATTAAAATACGATGATTCAATTATATTAAAAATCAAACCGGACCACAATAGTCCATAAAAAGATGCGTCGCGGTTCACCAAAAAAAAAAAAAAAAAAAAAAAGTATAGATTTGCATATACATTTATCGCTTTCTTGTTTTTGTACATTCCTCGTAAATAAAAAGAAAAAAGCCATTCAAGACGAGGAGCAAATTTGCAGAGTTCAAAGACACCTTAATGGCTTGAATGGCTTTTTTTCTTTTATTTACAAATTTGTTTAACTCGCAAATTTGCTCCTCGCCTTGAATGGCTTTTTTCTCTTTTATTTACAGGAATGTACAAAAACAAAGAAAGGAACATGTATATACAAATTTTTTTTTTTTTTTTTTTTTTTTTTTTTGGTGAACCGCGAACGGTTCTTTTTATGGACCTATTGTGGTCCGGTTTGATTTTTAATATAATTGAATCATCGATTTTAATGACAATTGCGTCTTTGATAGTTTATTGACGCTTTGGTCTAATGATAGTTTAATGAGAATTACGCCCATGAAATGTCTTAGTTTAACGACTTCATGGTCGTGTCCTAGTTTAACGACTTCGCGCGGTCGGTCAAGAGTTTAACGACAATTTCGGTCTCTTGAGTAATGTAGAAGGGAACCATTACGGTTCACTTAGGTCGTAGACAAATTCAATCTCTCGGATCTTCCGAGTCGGTTTGTTCGACTTCGTATCGTTTTGAGGAGACCGAATCATCGGCTAATGAAGTTAGCTCGCTCCACCGTTTCTCGCAAATCGATTCGAGGAAGTTTGAGCCGTGGCGCCGATAAGTCGCGCTTTTTTTGTTGAGGAATTCTTGGTTCCGCCTTGAAGAAAGATCCGAAGATGACCGCTTCTTTGCGTAACCAAGATTTCACAAACTTGAGATCGGAGTGGGAAGTTGCAAACTTATCCCACCATTTGATCGAAATGATTTTCACCAAGCTTTTGGTGAGAGTTGAAGCCCAGATTTCAAATTCAAGGAAAGGATGTATGGAATTTGGAAGTACATGGCGTAATGTCATTGAAATAGGGAAACTATTTTTGAAGATGTTCTTCAAAAATAGTAAAATGATTCTTGAATGGGGACGGGAAAATATTGGTAGTAAGACCAAATATTGTCCACCAATTTATTTAACCACATAGGGAAATGAACCTTTGTGCGTTCGGGCAAAATGGATGAACCACGAGTGCTTAAAATTTTGGTAGAACAAAGACGTTAAACCGTGCACGAACGTAGTCGCATGTATGAGTAAGTCCGAGGATGGAAGTTCCTCGTGAATGATTTTTCAAGATGGAGACCTTGGTTCCATGTCATGGGTTGAGGACTTTGAAGATTTTGAGTTTGGAGTAGGCGATCCGCTGGGGATCTTTTGGATCGGGGTTATGAATGATTTCAACAGACTTTGTGTCTACTAAAATGAATTCATAAAACCGACGGGTTTTAGGATGAAGTTCGCATAAAGAAAAAGCGTAGGGAATGACGGCTTCGACGATCTTCAAGGATTCGGATCGCCGAACTCGGTTCTATGATTATTTCTCATGTAGGAGAAGGTTTTTTGAAGTAACCCTTTAATACGGGTCGAGGAATGAATCGGTCGGAACAACTACGTGAGCAAACGCTGTTGGCGACGTATTTTGAGTCTACCGCAAAGGATGTGCGATTTAAATCGGGTCGATGACCCGCCTTTGGCTTTACCTTTGCCTCTCGTTATGATGGTGTAATCGAGTCATCGGCATATGAATCGTGAGACATCAAGGCTCCCGTGGACTTCTTTGAAGAATCAAGAGAAGGTCGGGCTGTGGCAAACAGAGGTCGCTTTGAAGATGAGGAGGAGGCTCTCGACCTCTACCTTTCGCTGCCTTTCCATTGGGAGAGAGAGAGAGAGAGAGTTGTTTGAGAGAGAAACTCTCTTGAGAGATAATCTGCCAGTATGTTTTCATCCCTTTTATAGGCAAAATCTCAAAGTTAAAGCATGATAAAATTGCTTGCCAACGGGCAAAAATTTGTTTTGAAACCGATTTTTACATCTTTTCTAAAATGAATTTAGATGCTCGAGTCTGCTTTTGATGAGGAAACGTTTGTTGATGAGTTCGCCTTGGAATTTTTGTACGCACAAGATTATCGCAAGGATCTCTTTTCAATCGTGGAGTAATTTTTTTCGCGTTGTTCCAGACGCCGAGTGGAATCGCACTATGGATTCCTTCTTATCCACGCCCCGCTTGAGGATTCCACCGTATCCGATATCGGATGCTCAGCTTCCACTATGAGATTTGCTTCATTATTAAGCAAACTCAAACAGGAATTGAAATGACTAAAGCTCTTGATTTTTTGGATCGCAAAGAAGTGTGCTTGGCCGCCCAAGGATTAGGATTCTTTTGAGGCGCCAAAAAGAGGCTTGCAAATGGGCCTAATATCTTGTAGAAATTCGGCCACATAATTTAAAATAAATTTCAAAACCACTGTAATTGGGTTTTGTCTGTAATTTGGTCCGGAATTTTGAAGCTTAATTCAATGGACTCGTGGATGGGCTTTATAAGGCCTAAATTGATTTCAAATCCAAGAAAACGGATTTGGGTTTTAAAAAGTTTGATTTTCCGGGCCGAGAGAACAAGGCTATTTTTTTCACAACATTGTAAAACGTTTGTAAATGTTTAAAATGTTGATCAATGTTTTGGGAGAAAATCAAAACGTCGCCAATGTAAACAATTGAAAATTCTTGAAAACCATTGAAAATATCATTCATGATTTTTGGAATTTGATGGAGCGCTTTTTTAATCCGGAAGGCATAACGCTCCACTCGCATCGTCCAAACGGACATTGAATGCGCTTTGTATCGATCTTTTCGCAATCAATCGCCAAAATCCCGATTTTAGATCGAATTTTGAAAGACTTTAGCGCTAGAAATGCGCTTTGATTAAGTCGTTTTTGTTGGAATGGGATATCTTATCCATTCCAAAACCTTGTTTAAGGGTTTATAGTTGATTACTACCGGGACGCCGCGCTCCTTCTCGGCTTGGTTGTTGACATAGAAGGTCGCGCAAGACCATGGGCTTTTCGATGGTCGGATTAACCTTTTCGCAACAAGGAATCAATTTCTTTCTTGCATATCGCAAGAAGGTTAGCATTCATTTGAATTGGCCTTGACTTGGTCGGAATAGCTTCTTCCAAAAGTCCTTGGCATAAGGGAAGGAGACGACATGTCGCTTTCTTTCCTGCACGCATTAGGAAGTTTAAACAGATCCTGCTCAAGCTTCTTTGGAATTGGTTAATCCGAGGGTTATCCTTGGATTAACTAATTGTTCCTCAATTTTCTTGTAAGATATTTCATCCTTTAGAAAATCGATTTGGTGATTTTTTGTTTGAATCATGTCAAGTACGTGAGTTTTCACTGTTGATGAATTAAAAATGAGTTTAGATTCTAGCGCAGAGATTCTAAACCTCTTTCGCTTATTTGAAATGGGTACAATTGAGTCAAGAATGGAGTACCTAATATGATTTCCACATTGAGGTCCTTGACGAGAATGAAGGTATTGACGAGGCAAATACCGCCCTGCATATGTGTGCATTTGAAAGTTTGTACCGACATCGAGGCGCTTTTGGTTGGCTCTCGTAAGCGTGATCGTTGTTTTCTAAAAATAAATCGAGGGTATCTTGCCTTCGCGAATGCAGCTTTGATCCGCTCCCGAATCGAGCAGGCAACTAATTGTTCTTTCAAATCCCCTACTCTTAAAGTAATAAGAGTATGCCACTCGATATGGTATTTTGGTGATTTCGCCAATGAAGGATTGTTGTTCGTCGTGATATCGCCCTCTTGATCAAGAATTATGAGTGGGGCACTCTTGAGAGTCGCAACTTCGACCCGCAGTTTCACACATGATTGACCATGTCGATTTTGAGTTGGTGAACCTCCCGCTTGAGGTTCTTGATCTCTCGCTTGAAGTTCCTTAGTCGAGATTGCTTTGCTTGTGACAGTGGAATCGTTTCATAACTTCGTTATAACATATGGTTCCGATTCATCCGTCTTTTTGGTTTCTCTTGTTCGACCGCTGAAGTTGATTCAAGAGATACCTTGAGATCGGAAATGATCTTCTTTGTAATTTCGATCATTTATTCGCGCGCTATGTCGAATAGAGCGCTACCGATCCATTGTTAAAACATTGATGCAACCACCGCATGCACGTATGCCAACGTGGTTGATGGAATCGTGTTCGCTTGAGGAGGAGGAGGAGGTATTCAGATCATCATGATCATCGAGGATATGTCCAATCTCCCCGCTCAGATTCGCTTGTACTTTCGTAATCGTGAGTCGAAAGAACCATGCTTAGTATTTTGTTTCTAATCTCCTCATCAATGTCAAGCTCATTGATCTTAGCAACCATCAGGCATCTATTCGCATAGTGTCCTCGGACGCTTGCATTTGTAGCATACTTGCTTTCCTTTGCGGGAGTATACTTCTTTGTACTTTGATGGCGCTATGCACTCGATATCGCTTTTTGATATCCGGTTTTTGATAAGAATCTTTACGACGTTGTCGCTGAAGATTCGCTTCCTTTGTATTTGGCATATTGGAAGGGTTCCTTATGACCTTTCCTTTTGTCGTGGATGATGGTAGTTCATTTTGGACACCATATGGTAGCGTAACTCGCCAAGGATTGCTTTCCCAATTTTTGGGTTGTCAATCTTGCTTCGAGCTTGTGTTCATCGCAGCAGAGTGAGACCTTCTTTGATGATTATGGAACCGATATCGCCATACGTTAGATTCTTCCAATCAATAGTATGACCATCCCATAGATCGGCGAGGGCTTTGGTCACGCTACAGCGGTGATTAGGCAAGCCTTCTATGAATTTTTGTTTCCAAATATCGAGTTTGAGTCCGATCGTTGCATCACCTTAGTGAGGAACATATCTTTGTACCAACGAAACTCTCCTAGAGTTTTGCATTTCATCTTGAGTAAGATAGTGCCAGCCTGCTCTCAAACGTATTAGGTCGCCAATGAAAAACTCTTTGACATGGTATACACTAGAGTGTATACTGCATCTTGCTTTTCAAAGACTTCCTGCTCGACGACTGCACTCATCAATTTGTGGAGGAACTTCTCTCGTGGTTTGGGTGACATGAATAAGGATGGCATGTCTCTTTTCCGAGTCATGTAGTTGAACCACCAATCTTTGACTGCACTCAGAAACCACCGACAAGGATCTCAATGATTTGCCGATCGGTTTTGCCTTTGGCTTTATCGGGCGCTTATGCCATCATCATTGTGTTGGCTAAATTCAGTAATTAGATGGTCGGATAGGCCATCTAGATTCCATTCATAGATGTCCGAACCATCAATGAAGTGGCGGTCATCATGCCCTTCTCTTCATAGGCTATGTCAGGAAGGATGGTCCGCTATAAAACAGATTTATGATCCTTTTCCGAGATGGCGGAAATAGCTCTTGAAGTGCTGGGTTTTGATGAATCTTTTTTATTCAGATATTGTCTTCTGAATTCTTTGATGTCATAATCCGAGGGTTCAAATATGACATTGATCCCTTGGCTTGTTGAAGGAGAAGCTCTCTTCGAGAGTCAACTTCTTCAAAGATCTTTGAATGCTATTGAGAGTGTCCGTGTTATCATCGAGAGTGATCTCCGGACTGAGAACTGATGGTTGGAACAAGGGTTTTTCTCCTGATGAATGTCTTGCTCCTAATGGGGAGCCGGCTTTGATGGGTTTGGAATCAGTTTTTGATTCCTTTTGCATCTTCCTCTATCTTGTCAACTTGCCCGGCAATTGTTGATAGAATTTTGTTGGAGAAGTTGTTTTGATGTTGATATTCTTGATATCTCTTAGAGAAGGTGGCTCCTTCTCGCTCTCTTGTTATTGTCTTGAAAGGAGAAGCAATAACCTTGTCTCCATAGATCGCTCTCGATTTCCACTTCTTCAAGTGGTGGATGAGTACTGTGGATTGTACCACGCTTGGTGGTCTTCCAACTGATCCATCGAGAACATTAATTCCAACCTCCATCCAAGTAAAGAATGGAATATCTTGTTGGACGCTCTCTATGTATGAATACCACTCGAGCGTAGGTTACCCCGCTCTTCTTCTGAGTAGTCTTTGAAGAACGCTTTCTCTTCTCTTTGTTTGCCCTTGAGAGGAAATCTCTTTAGGAGTTCTTTGTTTATAGAGAAGGAGAGGATGACGTTGATTCCGCCGTCGCCATGCATCGTTCTCCATATCTCAATGAGTTGGAGAAGTGGCCTCGACTCAAAGATAATGAATTGCAGCATAGGCACGGCCGTAGTCAACCGATCGACTCAAGGATTCAGATCTCGCGATTGATGCCGGGGCCTATGTGCTTCGGAGGTGTTGGGCCCTGGACCTCAAGAACTCTTTTGTTCTTGGGAAGGCTTGTGGAGCATCTTTCGAACTTCACTTCGACTTTTCCGTCGCCGTGTTCAATTATTTGAGTTGAGTCGGCTCTCGATTACAAGAGGACAGACTTGCTTCAAATCCCGTGAGGAATTCCTAGTGATTTGATCCCCGCAAGTGTCTTGGGACGTTGATGGTTGCTCGCCCATGTTAGCTTCTATGAGCATGGTGGATCCGCTACCGATTTTCTGAGGGCTCCGTGAGCAACGCTTGTATGCATCACCTTGTAGCAGATGCGAAAATCACCACCGCCGAGTGAGTTTCACTGATATTGAGATTCTTTGTATTGACATCTAACATTAGAGCAGCATGTGATGTTGGGGTCCGTAATGAGAGAGTCGTTTGGAAAACAATTGAAGAAGATCTGACGATTTTCCAGATTGGATTCAACCATCCCAGGAGGGAGTTGGTGTAGGTGTTGTGTCTCTTGTCCCTGAGGGAGACAAGGATCGGGATGTCCTGCATCGAAGTCCGAACAATGGTTTGATGGCCACTTGACCATACCAATAGGAATGAACTTGAACTCTTCGCGATGTCGAAGAATCATTTCCTTTGAGAAAAGGTTGAGCGTTGTACTATCTTGATCGATAGGTACGACGTGCTCGTAAAGCTTTTGATGCGCTTCTTCCGAAGAACAGCAAGTGGGGTTTTTGTAAACCATTTTTTAATCAATTTTTGGAATTGACCAATTTTGAAGGGCTTCTTCAACCTTGGCAATTTGAAGTTCATTTTGATTCAAGCTTGATAGGTGAAGGTCATCACCTTCTTTGAAAGAGGAAGAAGAGGTTTTGGAACCTTCTTCATTTGAATCGCCTTTTCTTTCCCTTGAACTTCTTAATCCTAGATAGAAGTCCGGACATGATTATAGTCTTCCAGGGTTCTCTTCTTTCAATAAAAATTTCTTAAATTACCAAATAGAAATCACGATATCCTATTCCAACCGCCGCTAAAAGGAATTATCACACTCGCGACTTACTAATGGGGAGACACCAGTCGGGCAATCAAAGGGTTTCTCGTGAAATGGAAATGGTAAATGATAAGAGCAGAATAGAGAAATGGAGAAACAAGAAAGATAACAATCTTTCCTTTCTTTTATTTATGAATAAAAGGTTACAAGGATAATGAGAAGCTTTGACTCAAATTTGAATTTGGTACAGAATGGCTCTGATACCAATGAGGGGGGATCTTTACAACCAGTTGAGTACTGAGGCTTAGTGGTAGAAGTGTACATAGAAAATTTGAATCCGTTCGAAGTCTACTTCAGATGTGCATCCGAAGTGGAAGGGGGTAGGTTGGATAATGCAGATGGAAAGATTCGCCCTGTCGGCTGGTCATCAACTATAAACCCTTAAACAAGGTTTTGGAATGGATAAGATATCCCATTCCCAACAAAAACGACTTAATCAAGCGCATTTCTAGCGCTAAAGTCTTTTCAAAATTCGATCTAAAATCGGGATTTTGGCAGATTCAGATTGCCGAAAAAGATCGATACAAAACCGCATTCAATGTCCCGTTTGGACAATACGAGTGGAACGTAATGCCTTTCGGATTAAAAAACGCTCCATCCGAATTCCAAAAAATCATGAATGATATTTTCAATGGTTTTCAAGAATTTTCAATTGTTTACATTGACGACGTTTTCATTTTCTCCCAAAACATTGATCAACATTTTAAACATTTACAAACGTTTTACAATGTTGTGAAAAGAAATGGCCTTGTTTCTCGGCCTAAAATCAAACTTTTTCAAACCCAAATCCGTTTTCTTGGATTTGAAATCAATTTGGGCCTTATAAAACCCATCCACAGTCCATTGAATTCGCTTCAAAATTCCTGCACTAAATTACGCACAAAACCCAATTACGCTGCTTTTTGGGCTGTTTAAATTATGTGGCCGAATTTCTACAGTGATATTAGGCCCATTTGCAAGCCTCTTTTTGAGCGCCTAAAAAGAATCTAATCTTTGGACCGACAAGCACACCGCTGCAGCGATCAAAAATCAAGGCTTTAGTCATTTCAATTCCTCGCTTGAGTTTGCTTAATAATGAAGCAAATCTCATAGTGAGATCGACGATCCGATATCGGATACTGGTGGAATCCTCAAACAGACGTGGATAAGAAGGAATCCATAGTGCGATTCCACTCAAGGCCCGGAACAACGCGCGTAAAAATTACTCCACTGCTAAAAACGAGATCCTTGCGATAGTATCGTATGCATAAAAATTCCAAGGCGAACTCATCAACAAACGCTTCCTCATCAAAACAGACTCAGAGCATCTAAATTCATTTTAGAAAAAGATGTAAAAATCGTTTCAAAACAAATTTTTGCCCGCTGGCAAGCAATTTTATCATGCTTTAACTTTGAGATTTTGCCTATAAAAGGGACTGAAAACGCCCTGGCAGATTATCTCTCAAGAGAGTTTCTCTCTCAAACAACTCTCTCTCTCTCTCTCTCTCCCAATGGAAAGACGAGCGAAAGGTAGAGGTCGAGGAGCCTCCTCCTCATCTTCAAGGCGCCTTCGCCGCTTTCTTCAAAGTCCACAGGAGCCTTGATGTCTCCCGATTCATATGCCGATGACTCGATTACACCATCAGAACCCGCAGGCAAAGGAAAGTCCAAAATCGGGTCATCAACTCAGATTCCTTCTCACAGACACTCGCGGCAACCGACTCAAAATACGCCGCCAACAACGTTCGCACACAAAACCGTGGTTCCCGATCGATTCATTCCTCGACCGAATTAAAGGGTTACTTCAAAAACCTTCTCCTACAGGAGAAATAATCATAGAACCCGAATTTGACGATCCGACTCTTCAAGATCGCCGGCCGTGTTCCCTTCTCGGCTTTTTCTTTATGCCGTAACTTCATCACTAAACCCCTTCGGTTTTATGAATTCATTTTAGTAGACACAAAGTCTCCGTTGAAATCATTCATAACCCCGATCCAAAAGATCCCCAACGGATCGCCTACTCAAAACTCAAAATCTTCAAAGTTCTCAACCCAACAAAGATGGAACCAAGGTCTCCATATCGAAAAATCATTCACGAGGAACTTCCATCCTCGACTTACTCATACCGCGACTACGCTCGCGGCTCGGTATAACGATCGTTTCTACCAAAATTTTAAGCACTCGTGGTTCATCCATTTTTGCCCTAACGCACGTAAGGTTCATTTCCTATGTGGTTCAGAATTGGTGGACAATATTTGGTCTTACTACCAATATTTTCCCGTCCCCATTTAAGAATCATTTTACTATTTTTCAAGAACATCTTCAAAAATAGCTATTTCAATGACATTCGCCATGTACTTCCAAATTCCATACATCCTTTCCTCGAATTTCAAATACGGGCTTCAACTCTCACCAAAAGCTTGGTGAAAATCATTTCGATCAAATGGTGGGATAAGTTTGCAACTTCCCACTCCGATCTCAAATTTGTGAAATCTTGGTTCGCAAAGAACGGCCATCTTCAAGATCTTTCTTCAAGACGGAACCAAGAATTCCTCAACAAAAAGCGCAACTTGTCACGCTCGCTCAAACTTCCTCCGAATCGATTTGCGTAAACGGTGGAGCGAGCTAGCTTCATTGGCCGACGATTCGGTCTCTCTCAAACATTCTCAAGTCGAAGAAATCACTCGTAAGATCCGAGATTGAATTTGTTTACGATTTGAGCGAACCGTAATGGTTCCCTTCTACATTATACAAACGATCAAATTGTCGTTAAACTACTAACCGACCGCCAAGTCGTTAAACTATGACACGACCGCCAAGTCCTTAAACTAAGAAATTTCATGGAGCGTAATTCTCATTAAACTATCATTAGACCGTAACGCCAATAAACTATCAAAGATCGCAATTGTCATTAAAATACGATGATTCAATTATAATAAAATCAAACCGACCACAATAGGTCCATAAAAAGAACCGTCATCGCGCTCACCAAAAAAAAAAAAAAATATATATATATATATATACATGTTCCTTTACTGTTTTTGTACATTCCTGTAAATAAAAGAGAAAAAAGCCATTCAAGACGAGGAGCAAATTTGCAGAGTTCAGCACACCCGGAGCCTAACCTGGCTCGGAAAATACTTGTATTTTCACACACCCGAGGATTAGTTTTCTTCACGCAACAACTCAAGACTACAGAGTCCGGTGCGAAGTACAAGCGGTTGTAAGTCGCGTTAAAGGCGCAGGAAGCCGCTGGCGCAAAGAATCCGCCCATTGGTCGCCGCAGAGGATACTGCACAAAGGTACGAGAAAATTTAAATCCGTTCGAAGTCTACTTTAGATGTGCATCCGAAGTGGAAGGGGGTAGGTTGGATAATGCAGATGGAAAGATTCGCCCTGTCGGCTGGTCATCTCAATGATTTACAGCTGTCAACTTTTTATTTTTGGAATTTTGTAATAATTAGATTCCTCTACTATTCACTTTTACTATTTCTGTCGTTTTGTAATAATTTTTACTATTTACTTTTTACTATTTGCTTTTTAATTTTGTCAGTTTGTAATTATTTGTTCAGTTTGTCAAAAGTGGTTGAGTGCGAGGGTCTTGTCTTGCCTCCCGCTTTCTATCTTTTAATTTTCCGCATTTAATTTTTGAACCAAGTCCGCAGCCTATAAAAGGCTTGCAAGTTTGTATTTTAGATTCAAGTTTTCATTCGAAGTTTAGCAACTTCTACCTCTAAGCATCAAGATCTCAACCTGGTTGTAAAGATCCCCCTTGATTGGTATCAGAGCCTTTACACGAGTACTAGCTTAGAATCAAAGTTTTCTCATGACCCTTGTAACCTTTTATTCATAAATAAAAGAAAGGAAAGATTGTTATCTTTCTTGTTTCTCCATTTCTCTATTCTGCTCTTATCATTTACCATTTCCATTTCACGAGAAACCCTTTGATTGCCCACCGTGTCTCCCCAGTAGTAAGTCGCAATGACGCAAAGAATTCCTTTTAGCGAGCAAATGAATAGGATATCGTGATTTCTATTTGGTAATTTAAGAAATTTTTATTGAAAGAAGAGAACCCTCGAAGACTATAATCATGTCCGGACTTCTATCTAGGATTAAGAAGTTCAAGGGAAAAGAGAAAGCAGATTCAAATGAAGAAGGTTCCAAAACCTCATCTTCCTCTTTCAAAGAAGGTGATGACCTTCACCTATCAAGCTTGAATCAAAATGAACTTCAAATAGCCAAGGTTGAAGAAGCCCTTCAAAATTGGTCGATTCCAAAAATTGATTCAAAAATGGTTTACATAAAACTCACATTCGCTGCTCTTCCGTAAGAATCAGATCAAGCTTTCTCGAGCACATCGCACCTATCGATCAAGATAGTACAACGCTCAACCTCTTCTCAAGGGACATGATTCTTCGACATCGCTAAGAGTTCAAGTTCATTCATATTGGTATGGTCCAAGTGGCCATCAAACCATTGTTCGCACTCGGTGGCTCCGACATCCCAGCCCTTGTCTTCTCCGACAAGAGACACAACACCTACACCAACTCCCTCCTGGATGGTTGAATCCAACTGAAAATGGTCCGATCTTCTTCAACTGCTTTTCCAAACTCGACTTCTCATTACTGCACTCCCAACATCCCGCTCGCTTCTAATGTTAGATGTCAATACAAAGAATCTCAATATCCAAGCTGAAACTCACTCAAGAAGTTGGTGATTTTCCGTGATCCGCTTCAAGCCGATGCATACAAACGTTGCTCCCGGAGCCCTCCAAAATCGGTAAGCAGATCCACCATGCTCATCGGCCAATATGGGGCGAGCAACCATCAACGTCCCCAAGACACTTACTTGGGATCAAATCACTAGGAATTCCTCCGGATTTGAAGCAAGTCCGCCTCTCCCGCATCGAGAGCCGACTCCAACTCAAATTATTGAACACGACGACGGAAGAGTCAAGTGAAGTTCGAGGATGCCCCACAAGCCTTCCCAAAGACAAAAGAGTTCTTGAGATCCGTGCCTAGCACCTCCAAGCACATAGGCCCCGCCAATCGCGAGATCCGAATCCTTCAGAGTCCAAATGGCTGACTACGACCGTGCCTATGCTACGATTCATTATGCCGATCGTGCCACTTCTCCAACTCATTCAGACATGGAGAATCACTGCGGGCGCATGCACCTGATCAACGCCATCCTCTCCTCTCTATAAACAAAGAACTCCTAAAGAGAGATTTCCTCTCAAGGGAAAACAAAGAGAAGAGAGAAAAGTTCTTCAAAGACTATCTCAAGAAGAGCTGGTAACCTACGCCCGAGTGGTATTCATACATAGAGAACGCCCAACAAGATATTCCATTCTTTACTTGGATGGAGGTTGGAATTAATGTTCTCAAGTGGATCGATTGGAAGACCACTAAACGTGGTACAATCCACAAGATTTCATCCACCACTTGAAGAAGTGGAAATCGAGACATTTATGGAGACAAGGTTATTGCTTCTCCTTTCAAGACAATAATAAGAGACGAGAAGGAGCCACCTTCTCTAAGAGATATCAAGAATATCCAACATCAAAACAACTTCTCCAACAAAATTCTATCAACAATTGTCGTGCAAGTTGACAAGATAGAGGGGAAGATGCAAAAGGAATCAAAAATCGATTCCAAACCCATCAAAGCGGCCCCATTAGAGCAAGACATTCATCAGAACAAAACCCTTGTTCCAACCATCGCATCTCAACGGTTGTAAAGATCCCCTTGATTGGTATCGAGCTTGAGTCCGATCGTTGCATCACCTTAGTGAGGAACATATCTTTGTACCAACGAAACTCTCCTAGAGTTTTGCATTTCATCTTGAGTAAGATAGTGCCACCGCTCTCAAACGTATTAGGGTCGCCAATGAAAACTTCTCAATGGTATACACTAGAGTGTATACGACATCTTGCTTTTCAAGACTTCCTGCTTCGACGCGCATCATCAATGTTTGGAGGAACTTCTCCGTAGTTTGGGTGACATGAATAAGGATGGCATGTCTCTTTTCCGAGTCATGTAGTTGAACCACCAATCTTTGACTGCACTGGTAAAACCACCGACAAGGATCTCAAACGATTTGCCGATCGGTTTTGCCTTTGGCTTTATAGGCGCTATGCCATCATCATTGTGTTGGCTAAATTCGTAATTAGATGGTCTGATAGGCCATCTAGATTCCATTCATAGATGTCCAAACCATGAATGAAGTGGCGGTCATCATGCCCTTCTCTTCATAGGCTATGTCGTGGAAGGATGGTCTTCCAACTGATCCATCGAGAACATTAATTCCAACCTCCATCCAAGTAAAGAATGGAATATCTTGTTGGACGTTCTCTATGTATGAATACCACTCAGAGCGTAGGTTACCCCGCCGATTCAGAGCAGATCAAAATCGCATTCGCGAAGGCAAGATACCCTCGATTTATTTCGAGAAAACACCGATCACGCTTTACGAGTGAGCCAACCAAAAGCGCTCTGTCCAGACAAGCTTTCAAATGCACACATATGCAAGGACGGTGATTTGCCTCACAATACCTTCATTCTCGCCAAGGACCTCAATGTGGAAATCATATTAGGTACTCCATTCTTAACTCAATTGTACCCATTTCAAATAATCGAAAGAGGTTTAGAATCTCATCTGCGCTAGAGTCTAAACTCATTTTTAATTCATCCAACCCGTGAAAACTCACGAGTTGACATGATTCAAACAAAAATCACCAAATCGATTTTCTAAAGGATGAAATATCTTACAAGAAAATTGAGGAACAATTAGTTAATCCAAGGATAACCTCCTGATTAACCAATTCCAAAAGAAGCTTGAACAGATCTCTGCTCCGACTTCCCTAATGCATTATGGGAAAGAAAACGACATGTCGCCTCCTTCCTTATGTCAAGGACTTTTCGGAAGAAGCTATTCCACCAAGTCAAGGCCAATTCAAATGAATGCTAACCTTCTTGCGATATGCAAGAAAGAAATTGATTCCTTGTTGCAGCGTAAAGGTTAATCCGACCATCGAAAAGCCCATGGTCTTGCGCAAGACTTTCTATGTCAACAACCAAGCCGAGAAGAACGCGCGCGCCTCCTACTGGGTAATCAACTATAAACCCTTAAACAAGGTTTTGGAATGGATAAGATATCCCATTCCCAACAAAAACGACTTAATCAAGCGCATTTCTAGCGCTAAAGTCTTTTCAAAATTCGATCTAAAATCGGGATTTTGGCGATTCAGATTGCCGTAAAAAGATCGATACAAAACCTCATTCAATGTCCCGCTTGGACAAGACGAGTGGAACGTTATGCCTTCTGATTAAAAACGCTCCATCCGAATTCCAAAAATCATGAATGATATTTTCAATGGTTTTCAAGAATTTTCAATTGTTTACATTGACGACGTTTTGATTTTCTCCCAAAACATTGATCAACATTTTAAACATTTACAAACGTTTTACAATGTTGTGAAAAGAAATGGCCTTGTTCTCTCCCGTAAAATCAAACTTTTTCAAACCCAAACCGTTTTCTGGATTTGAAATCAATTTGGGCCTTATAAAGCCCATCCACAGTCCATTGAATTCGCTTCAAAATTCCCTTAACAAATTACGCACAAAACCCAATTACAATGCTTTTTGGGTTTGTTTAAATTATGTGGCCAAATTTCTACAGATATTAGGCCCATTTGCAAGCCTCTTTTGAGCGCCTAAAAAGAATCCTAATCCTTGACCGACAAGCACACACCGCCAGATCCAAAAATCAAGGCTTTAGTCATTTCAATTCCTCGCTTGAGTTTGTTTAATAATGAAGCAAATCTCATAGTGGAGATCGACGATCCGATATCGGACACGGTGGAATCCTCAAACAGACGTGGATAAGAAGGAATCCATAGTGCGATTCCACTCTGGCGTCGGAACAACGCGCAAAAATTACTCCACTGTTAAAAAGAAATCCTTGCGATAGTGATCGTATGCATAAAAATTCCAAGGCGAACTCAACAACAAACGCTTCTCATCAAAACAGACTCCAGAGCATCTAAATTCATTTTAGAAAAAGATGTAAAAATCTGGTTTCAAAACAAATTTTTGCCCGCTGGCAAGCAATTTTATCATGCTTTAACTTTGAGATTTTGCCTATAAAAGGGACTAAAACGCCCGCAGATTATCTCTCAAGAGAGTTTCTCTCAGAAAGACCCGACCTAAAAGGGGCTCTAAATGGGCCTTTACCCCAATGCATGTATTCAAAATAAAAGACATTATGAAAAATAAGTTTTGATCCCAAGTAAAACAGTAAACATTCAACAATCAAAACATACATTTCTAAAAGCATACTCGATCAGAGATTTATTTAAACCATTTAAACATTCCACAAGTACAAATATGCTGGAATCCATAAAACGTAAGAAAACATCCTAGGGCTTCGTGTCCGCTTCTACATGCATCTGTGGGAAATAACAAAAGTCAAGAGTCAAGATATAATAAATGGTCGAGATGACAAAGCAGGATTCCATGATCACAGCTCCTCCTTCACCATTTTGTCTCGCGCTTGGTTACCTCGTGGAAAACCACGTAATAAGGGTGAGTAACGAATTACTTAGTAAGAATCCTCAACCGGGTACAATACGATATACATGATCATCTAGAAGAATGTATGCAAGCTATGAGTATAAACACGTAATAGAGCACATAGCTTAAGTCCACACTTGGACCTCTGATGCCAACTCGTGGTCTTAGTCCGAAATAAATCCACCACACAATACGCCCTATACGAGAAACGAGTCCCGCCACCGCTTCATCGCCGATACGTAAAGGTGCACTAGCTCAAGATCCCGAGGAGCTCTCTGGCCGGCGCGCCAGAATGAGCGTAAGCGCGCATCGCGTGCTACCGCAGCACTATGGGGGTGCCGGCCCAGTGGCAAGTCGCCCATGTCCGGGCCACCACGCCTAACTAAATCTCGGATCGTGTCACCGACATAGGGTGTGAGAGACTCGACACGGAACTATGTCACCAACCACCGCACTGAGGCTAAGGAATCGGCCGTGGTAGGCTTACACCAGAAGCCGCCCTGCCCTATCGTGGCAATCAAGGGCTACGCCGAACACGCCGAGGACGTGTCGATCGCCGGGATGAGGCAATGCCAAGTCATCATCCCGACCGCTGGGGCATTTAACACCGCCACCTCACCCAAGATTGCGTGGCCACCGTTAGGGTTAGCTAAACCATAACGGATCGTGGACTGAGTACCATCTCGCACGCCCCTCGCTTCTGGGATGCAAGTTACGTTATGCATCCCGCCCGATGATGCTACCTACCGAACTCTAAACCATAGCAATAATAATAATTCAATCAATGCACCCAATACGTGCTCAACAGATACAAGGAACCTAGCATGGTACTACGAAGCAAGAACAGATATGAGCATGCCGTAACGGAACAACCTAGCATGGACTAACATGAGAGAACAATATACTAAGTCATGATAGTCGAATTCGCAACAGAGCACCTAAACTATACATGCCGATAATCACAAACAAACATACAAACAACTATCACATAGAACATCGCAGGTCCACACAACTCCGTGAAGAAATCCTTACTCGCCGGCAACTACACACAAAACCTAAGCCGCGAACTAACCCGAGCTAGCTACCGAGAACCTAACAAAACAATGATAATCATAATCCATAAGCCTAAATATAATAAAATAAACAAGGCTCGGCTCGGAGCAACTCACGCGCTCCTACCGACACGCTGGACGCGGCAGCAAAGACGGCGGGCCGCTACGGGCGCCGACGGGCGCAGGTAGGGGCCGATGGCGGCAGGACCGCGACACCGGGCGCTGACGGGCGGCAGAGGAGGCGGCAGCAGGCTGCAGACGCGCGGCGCTGTGGACGGCCTGGCCGGGCGCAGCGCACGGGCGCGGCAAGCGGACGGGACGAGCGCGCCGGGCGCGAGGGCGCGACGCGATGCGATACGGGCGCAGCGAGGAGCGGCGCGCGGGGCGCGACACGCTGGCGCGCTGCGGCCGCCACTGGTAGCGCGCGACGGGCGCGACGGCCTGGCGGTCCGGGCGGCTCGGTGCTCGCTGGCCGCGCGACCGGGCAGCCTGGCTTGCCGCTAGGCGATCCGGGTGGCCGGGCTTGTCGCCTGGCAGATCTCGCATGCCGGGCACCGCAACAAACACACACACACACAAGCTCTTCTCCTTACCTTCGCCAACAAGAACACCCAATCGAGAAGATGAAGAGGATGAAGACTTACCCTTAATGATGATTGAACCAAGGGAGCCGCAAGGATGAAGAACTCTGCAAGGCAATGGAGAGAAAAGCTTGGGCGGCCACACACTTTGGAGAAGAAGATGAGACAAACCTAATTTCTATTTCATTTAACCAAATGCTCCAAAACTCCCAAAATGCAAGGCTAACTATAAAATGATGCAGGAGAGCAACAAGAGCACCTAATGGCTCAATTGGTACACATCCCCACAAGCTTCTCAGAGACCCTGGTTCAAACCCCACCAGCAAAGCACAATTTCTCTTTATTTTTACTTTTGCACCAAACCTTGCTCAAACCAAACCACAAATCCTTCCAAAACCTACATAAATCCATCTAATAATTTTAGCAATCGAAAGATATAAAACTGGTCCCGACGCCCGACCAAATTACTAAAATACCCCTAGGGCATACCGAAGACCGGATGAAAACCTGGTCGTTACAATATTCCTCTTTTTATGACTTTCGCCCTCGAAAGTCCTTAAGATCAAACAACACAGATATCGCATTCTCATCCCGCCCTTCCCGCCACGAGCGCCTCCTCCGAACTCGCACTCCTTCACTAAACTTTTACCAACGGATCTCACTTCTACGCAACGCCTTCGACTCAAGACCAGACACTCATAGGCTTCTCCTCAAGCCCTAAACCTCAATCACCGCAAGGGCTCAAAGTCCACAATGAGCAATGGGTCCGGCACATGTCGCCCCAACATCGATACATAAAAACATCAGGCACAAATTGCCAACAAACAAACTCAACCCTACAACAAATCAAGCAAACAATCGAACCTTCCAGATTCCAAAACTAAACGGCCTACTCTTACTTCACAAGAGACCAACAAACCTCAAACCTTGACTACATGCCTTTAACGAGATACAAACGAATCCACCAATCAAGCGATCGATCCAAAAGACAAACTTCTCCAACTAGAACACGCCCACAACACTTAAGCAACCATCTTAAGGAGAAATCGTCGAACCAAAGGCAAGGGCACCATCCCGGTACACCGCATTTACTCAACAACACTCACACCACCAAACTTCAGCCACGACCACCTTAAAAAAACAAGGGCCAAGCACAACTCCACTCGCCAAGCCAACAAACTAGAACTCCTCATCGGCCGAACGCAACTTTCCAACGAACACCTACCAAAGAACCGACCAAGGAGAACATCGCCAGCAAGGAACATCCAACATTCCTCTCAAGGAAAACTTGGGAAGAAAGGACTAAACCATCACGCAGCCTATCTCGCGACACAACACCTTGAGGAAAACAAATTTCAAAGCCTTTACCAACCAATGCCACGCACCTCCGTACAACTCACTCAACGCGCTCGCTTAACGCCAACCGGGAACTCACAACAACTAGGAACAAAGCCCGAGAAGGGCTTGCTCAGCAGAACTCAACCTAAACTTATAACGAGCAACACTCGCCTCCAAGCTACTACTCAACTCTTAAAATCCAACGCTACTCAAAGGACTTCCCTTTAAGCCTAAGCCTAACTCATCTTCCAAACTGTAAGCTCCACTCCCAAAACCTCACAAGGAAAACGGATAACGACAACCTCAAAGCTTACGGATCCCGAGCCACACGAATCCGCAAGACTACCTCGCAAGCTATCACCGAGGTCGGCATCCAAGGAGCAACTCAACCACCACAGAGGCTAGAGGGAAAGGAAATCTTCAATCCCCAAAGAACCAACAACTTGCCAGAACAACTCAACTCTTATCTGGCCGCCTCCGCTTCTGCGGGAACAAACAACTCTTGCTTGCTAACAACACAAAGCAGGACCTCTCACTGGTCGACCATCGCGCTTACTCGATCGACTACACAACTCAAGAGCTAAGCCGACTCGCCAAACGGAAACGACTTCCAAAGCAAGCAACCTCCGTAAGGGCAAATGAACTCCACACACGCCGACTTGCTCAAACCCAAGGCAACAACAACCAACTCTCTGGAAGCAACACCCAAGAGAAAATCAAAAACTCAACCAATCGGACTCAATCGCGAGGAGGGGTCAACTCCCAAAACTTATCGACTAGGAACAAGACCTCGTATAACGCTCCGCCTAGAACCGAACTAGCTCAAACAACAAACGAACCAAATCTTGGCCAAACACTCACAAGAGGCAGTAACAACCTTTATCGCAGCCTCTAGAACACCATCCAAGTATCCGCTTTAATCGACAAACGACTACTTCCAAGCAAACCAACAAACTTTTCCTTCAAGCTAGCGCTTCCACCATTAACTCCAAGACCAAGGGAGTAACTCGACAACTCCTCAAGGAAACGGCCATACAAGCGCACAACCAACGGACAGAGAACTCCACATACGCCATCGCCTTGCTCCACCAGAGCAACAACATCTAATCTCACTGGCACAACAAGGGTCCATCTCGCATCAACCTTCAAATGCCAAACGGCAACTCAACATCCCGAAACAGAAAACAACCAACATGGCACAAACCACTCGCCTCACGAGCAAAACTAAACTCTAGCAACTCCAATCCACACCTTGGTCAACACCAAGCATCAACTTGCCACCACACCGAAACCACTCCTGACTTTACTCCAAACAAACACTAGCTTGCTAGTCTACCAAGATCGCTAGCAACTCCACCGAGGCTACAAACTACACGCCCCAGCCTAGCCAATCGAAACTCACTAGCCGGGCTCGATCGAGCTCGAGAGGCTCTCCACAACCTAGGGTTCTTCGGCAACCCTCGACACACACACCGCCAAGATACGATCTAACAGACAATCGCTCGAACAAACAACTCCACTTCCAAGATCCCAACCATGCAAGCCAACTCCAACTCCTTGGGAACCTAGAGGACCCAAACGCTACAAAATGCGCCATCCTCCTACTCAAAGCATCGGCCACAACATAACTTCTACCCAAGGAAGGATCCAACAACTCTCTTAGCCATGACGATCGTAAACCACGCGCTTAGCTAACATCGCTTCTTGTTCGGGGCTTTCCAATCAACTCCAACCAACGATCAACAAGAAGATCCGCCAACCAAGCTTAGGCCCAACTTAACAAATCTTGCCTACAACAACTTGATACCACGAGCACCAGATCCTTACCACCTCAACCAAAGCCTTACAACAACCACCGAGTCCAACTTCTCAAGGAACCGAGCACGAGATCTCCAAAGCAAACCCTACATGGATCTCAAACTCGCCACTAACGAACCACACAAAACACACTTGTGTGCACAACTCCCAACCTTTCTTTAGAGATCCAAGACTAACAAGCGCTTTTCCACAAAGCAACGATAACTCCCGGCAATGATACAAACAATCCAAGGAACACCAAAAGTTCCATCTCCACACGATACTCAAGCCGAGGCAACCTTGCTCTACCAAAGCATAATCATGCCAAACCAAACTTACTTTGTACCAAGCCTCTACCAAGGGTGCTTACCCCTAAGGCATCCAAAACCTCTCGCAAGGCATCACCATCTCGCCTAAAAAGCATCCAACTCGCCTCATAGGCATCCAAATTTCATCCGATAAGCATCCAACTCATGGTCCTCACTGACCAAATTCAGATCTACAATGCTCAACTCTCGCCGATTTAGGCACTGGAAGGTAGTTGACCGCACTACCAACCACAAAGAAAATCTTTTGGCCTTAACACTAGCGCGAGACTCACGCGCACCAACATTTACCAACCTAAGCAACCTCGCCGACTTACTCAACCTCCGTAAACATCGGAAGAGGCTCCGCCTCCTCTCGAGCATCCTTTCGCTTGTAGTCCATCGACTACCACCGAACCAGCTCCTCCGCACGACTCTAAACGGGTGCAATCGCCATAAATAGATCCATACAAAGGAGTACGTGAACTCCGAACGGCATAGAACCATCTCGCTATGCCCAAGCCAAACTCCCGGCTCGAACTGCATTTAGTGCCAAAGTGGCACACCAACCAATGCACCTCAAGTGCTACTACTACCAAATCCACATCCGAGGAAGTCAATGTTAAACAACAAAGAGCTCGCAAGGGGGCAAAGATGTAACGACCCAAGTTTTCATCCTGGCCTCCATGTATGCCCTAGGGTATTTTAGTAATTTGGTCGGGCCACAGACTGTTTATGTCTTTTTCTAGTTGCTAAAATTATTGGATGGATTTATGTAGGTTTTTGGAAGGATTTGTGGTTTGGTTTGAGCAAGGTTTGGTGCAAAAGTAAAAATAAAGGAAATTGTGCAGCACTGGGTTTGAACCTGTCCCCGGGAAGCTTGTGGGGATGTGTACCAATTGAGCCATTAGGTGCTCTTGTTGCTCTCCCCGCATCATTTTATGGTTAGCCTTGCATTTTGGGAGTTTTGGAGCATTTGGTTAAATGAAATAGAAATTAGGTTTGTCTCATCTTCTTCTCCAAAGTGTGTGGCCGCCAAGCTTTTCTCTCCATTGCCTTGCCGAAGTTCTTCATCCTTGCAAACTCCGTTGGTTCAATCATCATTCCGGTAAGTCTTCATCCTCTTCATCTTCTCGATTGGGTGTTCTTGTTGGCCAAGGTAAGGAGAAGAGCTTGTGTGTGTGTGTGTGTTGTTGCAGTCGCCCAAAGATGCCCAGATCCGCCTCGCAGAAGAAGCCCCGGCCGCCCAGACGCTTAGCAAAGAAGCTCCAAAGCCGCCAGATCAGCTGCAAAGAAGAGCACCAAAGCCGCCTGCATCGCCAGCCTTTCGCCGCAGCCTCATCGCGCGCACTGGGATGAGCAGCCTGCGCGCTTCGCTCGCTGCGCTTCGTGGCGCCGATCGCCGTCGCTCTCGCGCCGGGCCAAGGCTGTAACGCTCGCTTGCTCGCGCTGCGTGCGCCGCGCGCCTGCCTGCACATACATGCAGCGCGGCGCAGCTGCGCGCTCGCCGCGCCGCTGCTTCAAAGGCAGCTGCCCTCGCGCCTATCGCTTTCGCGCGCCTTCACAAGAAGCTCAGCTTCGCCGCCGCTCGCCTGTCTGTCCGCGAGCCGCGTGAGTTGCTCTTGAGCCGAGCCTTGTTTATTTTATTATATTTAGGCTTATGGATTATGATTATCATTGTTTTGTTAGGTTCTCGTAGAGCTAGCTCGGGTTCTTCGCAGCCTTAGGTTTTGTATGTAGTTGCCCTGCCAAGTAAGGATTTCTTACCGAGTTGTGTGGACCCCGCGATGTTCTATGTGATTGTTGTTTGTATGTTTGTTTGTGATTATCGCATGTATAGTTTAGGTGCTCGCTCGAATTCTCGACTATCATGACTTCGTATGTTGTTCTCTCATGTTAGTCCATGCTAGGTTGTTCCGCTCGCATGCTCATATCTATTCTTGCTTCAGAGTACCATGCCAGGTTCCTTGTATCTCATGGAGCTCGTATTGACCGCATTGATTGAATTGTTATTATTGCTATGGTTTAGAGTTCGTGTAGGTAGCATCATCCGGCCGGATGCATAACGTAATTTGCATCCCCGATGTGGACGACGAGATGGTACTGTCTTCGATCCCGTTAGGGTTTAGCTAACCCTAACGGCCGCCCCGCAATCTTGGGTGAGGGTGGCAGATCGTTAAATGCCCCAAAAGGTCGGGATGATGACTTGGCATTGCCTCATCCCCGCAATGACACGCCCTCGCGGTTCGGCCGCCAGAGCCCTTGATTGCCACCGATAGGGCAAGGACGGCCGGCTCGGTAAGCCTACCACGACCGATTCCTTAGCCTCAAAGTGCGGTGGTTCAGCCGACATAGTTCACGTGTCCGTGTCTCACACCCCTATGTCGCTGACTCCGATCCGTAGATTTAGTTAGGGCGTGGTGACTGGACATGGGCAGCTTTGCCACTAGACCCGCACTTCTATAGTCCGCAAAGAGCACGCAAAGGCGCGCTTACGCCATTACAACACACCGAGAGCTCCTCTGGATCTTGAGCTAGTGCACCTTTCAGACGACAAAGAGACAAAGCCGAGGCTGGGACTCGCTTTCTCGTGATAGGGCGATTGTGTGGTGGATTTATTTCTCGACTAAGACCCTCGAGTTGGCATCCGAGGTCCAAGTGTGGACTTAAGCTATGTGCTCTATTCGTGTTTATACTCATAGCTTGCATACATTCTTCTAGATGATCATGTATATCGATTGTACCCTGGCTGGGGATTCTTACCGAGTAATTCGTTACTCACCCTTATTCGTGGTTTTCCACAGTAACCAAGGCGCGAGACAGATGATGGTCAAGGAGGAGCCGTGATCATGGAATCGCTGTCATCTCCGACCATTTTATTATATCTTGACTGCTTGACTTTGTTATTTCCGATCGCATGTAGACGGGCACTGAGCCCCAGGATGTTTTCTCACGCTTTATGGATTCCAAAGATATTTGTACTTGTGGAATGTTTAAATGGTTTAAATAAATCTCTCGATCGAGTATGCTTTAGAAATGTATGTTTTGATTGTTGAATGTTTCGCTTTTTACTTGGGATCCAAACTTATTTTTCATAATGTCTTTTATTTTGAATACATGCATTGGGGTAAAGGCCCATTTAGAGCCCCCTTTTGGGTCGGGCCTTACAGCTTGGTATCGAGCTCGAGTCATAGATTCTCGAGATCGACCTTTGTTGTAGGTCGTTTTTCCATGATCATCAAGA